>JADDOH010004093.1:0-100442 GCA_016648135.1 Agrypnia vestita
TTAGAAAATTTTTAGAACATTTAGAAACAGTTTAACAATACTATTATATAGACTAAAAGGTACTCATCCTGAAATCTTGTAGTGGCTTGAATCCGTAGCTCAGAAGGCCCTTCCTCCAGACTCTGCATAAGTGTGAATCTTGTTCCTCCAGCTTCCCATTTGGCACATATCTCTTCTTCATTCTCTCGATTGTTATAAATACATTTAAAAGAATCCTAACTGTTTTTATTCCAATAATGAGATCCCGATTTAAATTCAAAAATGATTTTAAAACAATCGAAGCACAAGACAAAGTAACGCATCCCTAAATTTCGACTATAAACCAGACGTTAATTATTTCGCTCTTTATTGACGCTTGTATGATGGCGTCATAACAGATAAAATTTTGTTTGTCTTTCGAAAATGCGTCAAAACGCAGGCATTTGTAATAATCCTATATTTTAATACTGACATTTTGACGCTATAACAGCGATGAATTTGGATGCTTTCGTAACTGATTGTCAAATACCGAAACAAATTGCTTTGGAAACTATATCTCTGATAACGTAAAAACGCGCGAAACAAACGAAACCAGCGTGGCCTCTCGGTTCAAAACCCTCCAAAAAACTCTCGAGTTAACGCTCCAACACCTACTTATAAACTTTTTTTCATCGGAAATTCCTTCTAGAAGCTTCCCCCTCCACCAAAGATCTCATTGGTTAATTTCTATCATGTGACAAATCAGGCCTATCACGAGCCAACACCTATTTACGCGTCTACATGGGTGTAGTGAAACTTTTCTCCAATACGAATAATATTATTACTTTTTTGAATCGACGTCCTGTCGTCAGTGGCGCAGTCGTGACTCTCACAACACAAGTAATAAATTAATCTTAAATAGTTCTTTTGGAGATATTCGATATAATTATTATTTTATTTCTTATTTCTTGTAATAGGTTGGCAGGTTAAATTCATCACAATATGTCTACCGCGGCAAAATTAGCGGTACGTAACTAATGTATGGAAGTGAAGCCTGGAGCTGACAGAAGAGGAACGAAAGTAGATTGAATGCAGTGGAGATGAGATCCCTTAGACGTATGTGCGGCAAATCCATGTATGATAGAGTAAAGAATGAAGATATTAGGAATGAATGTAAAGCCGATCGTAGCTTAAAACATAGAATAAAAATAGGGTCGCTCAGGTGGTTTGGGCATGTTGAGCGAATGAATGAGGAAAGAATGGTAAGAAAGATATATAATGCAAGTGTTGACGGCGCCAGAAAGAGAGGGCGACCACGGAAGACGTGGCATGACAAGATTAATACTGGAAGATGGTCCTGTTAGAAGCCTCAACAACCGTCGAACTTGCATGCGAAGATGCATGTAGACGAAGCGAAAGTTGTATGTCAGGACAGAAGAGTATGGCGCTCTATCCTCTCTGCCTACCCCCACGGGGAAACGGCGTGATGGTAAGTTAATTACTTAGTTAATTTATGATATTTCAATAAATAAATTACTTGGATCAATTATGTAGAAGGGCTGCAGAAAAAGTGCACCTATTGAAAAATCCCAAAATATCTATGATTATCATCAATATTAAATGTTTATTTATTCAGAAAACAACAATAATTACGTAAATACAGAAGTGATAAACATAAAAGCCAATAAAATATAGGTTTTCACTGATACCTAGTAGTTAATTAACAGGAAACATGTTTTCAATATTTTTATATGTATGTTTTAAAACCACAATTGCTGGATTTTTTCTACAGGGGGATAAACATTAATTAAGAAAAAATGTTTTTATAGTGTAGCCACAGAGCTTATGACCCGCTATAGCTGGCTTATTTGCAATGATACCTTGTGTGAAGTGATCACAATTTTTTTCAAAATAGATATGTTAATACGGAGTACGTGTCGTATCAATATTCTTATTATTTTCAAAATGAACCAAACGTTTGTGCTATAAAAATAGCATCGATTTGCTGGAATCCTGCAGTGGGGCTCGAACTATCAACCATTATAAATCACTAGGCGAGCGTCATGACAATTGCACCAACAAGCCTCTCAAATCTACTACATCGACATCAATTCCACGGTAAGAACATCCACACATTATCAAATTTTGTAATGTTCTTTTATTATTAAGGTATATATTCTTAATGTCTACTTTAAAATATTTCATGGTACTATGATACAGTCGAATTTTAAAAATTGGATAATTTATGGATATTACGGGGGAAACGGTGAACTCTGGATTGTAAAGTAATCACTTAAGCCAGCTAATACAGGCCATGAGTCCTGTGACCACCCTTCAAAGACTTCCATACATGTTTCACATATTAATAAATTCGTCTGTGTGAGACTGCTCTTTTCCTTGACAGTCCCTGCGTCACGGTATAACATAAAAATTCAAATTCAAATTCAAATTATTAACATCAAAAACGAAAAATAAATAACGAGGTTGAATAATTAATGAATGCAAAAATGAGTTGATTATTTGTGATATATATTGAATTTTCTATTTGACGTTTGTCAGCCTAATGTACAACGAGCGAATAGAGATGGCAAATTTCTGTGTACACAACGTCCAAATAATCTCTTGGTAGCATAATCCCTCTCTCAAGGGTTATTTCAAGGCGTAAATCTTATAAAATTCCGATCCATAGACAAAGACTATTACACTGACATTCGTGACAAAACAAAAATATCTAAATAACTTAGGAAGATGCATAGAAAGAATATACTTATCCAAAAAATATTCGTTAACGGGACTCAAACCCTGTTCTAAATTCTTAACAGGTTCAGCCGCATAATCTATGCAAAGTTCCATTTTGCCCGTTGGAAGCCAACATATTAATATCAGAACATTTTATCTGCTATGGTTGTGTGCTTCTGATAATATAAATGTAATTTACCTAAATTTGTTTTAATTATAGGTTCTGCAAAATCATTTGAAATTAATAACGACGTTATTTCATTTGACATTAATAAAGACGTTGTTTGTTTTATTTATCTCTTCGGTTTGGCAATAGATGTGCTATTGTTATTCCTCGTTAGTTTAATGTTCCGCCATTTTTTATCTATCAAAAATAACAAAAGATCGAAATAATATAATTTTTGTGCAAGTCATTGAAAAACACCCTAATATAACATTCTAAATCGTATGAAAATAAGGTGAAGTTGGAGTGAGGATTTCATAGCATAGTATGAGTAAAATTGTGACTAAAATTTGGGTGTTAATACTCGTGAGAATTTGACTTCTAAATTGAGAAATTATTTCGGTTGCATATTTGTTATTTCCAGTTGCATTTATTATTTTGGCGAGAGACTCAATTCTTAGAATTTATGTGAATTCGTCTCCATCATTTTCCTCTCCTTATCCTAGAAAGGTCGGGGCTGTGTACCAGTTACAAAGTTCATGTTCCCTAGTCTTGCCCCTTTTCAATACTTGATGACCAATCAAGAACCAATCAGCTTTGATACTGTTTATCAACTGGAGCGACTCACCGGCATCCACTCTAGAATTACCAAGAAAATACTTTCTGGAAGAAAATTTCGTTCTGGCATTCACGTGTCTACACCACCTTAATTAGAATTTTTCTACACGAACTTTAATATAGGTACAATACTTCATCAAATACACATTTTTATTTTACTATATATCTACATGCTATGTTTTGTATCTACATATATTTGTAAGCTATGCTTGTCTCAACACAGATATTTCTAGTTAGACAGGCACAGTCCAATCAAAAATTTTATATTTAATATAAATAGAAATAAACAAATAAATAAAATAAAAATGTTCGCGTGTATTATAAGGGGTTTCATGCCGAGGGTCTCCTTTATAATGTTACTTTTTAAGTAAGTTAAACTTACTTCCGATGGCAGTATAACTCTTGTATAGCTCTATCATTCTGGATGATACCTTTCCACTTCTTGCGATCCATTGCCTTATGCTTCCATCCTTTCTTCTCCCTTAGCTTTTCCAGATCAGCCAGTACAACTTCTTTCTCTTTCATACGTATCCTATCCAAGTTAATCGAATAAACTCTAGTTAACAATATGAATGCTCGAAAATGAACTAAGTTTTTTATATTAATTTCTCCCATTTATCTTTCATCGTTAACAAAATTACCCCAAAATAGATTCCATATCTTGCACAATGCATTAAGTTCACCGATAAGGGAGTGCCAAAGGTTAGATTTCTCATTTGAAATTTACTAGGCTCAATCCACGATCTACCCATAGCGGTGAAGACAACCCATAAAATACAATAATTAAGTTCAAAATTAAAAATTATAATGCAATAAACATCTAATATTAATCCCTGTCATCTTCATGGTGCGAAAATTTCGATCTCAAAAATGTCTTGTGAATTTACACTCCAAACTAACTAAGTCTAATTACTTAAAACTTGTACATGTCCCTGATAATCGGTAACAATGCCAGGGAAGGTCTGAAACGGCCTCCCGTTGCTGCATCCGCAGTACCTCAGGAACGCGACCTCTGCTACGCCACTTCGATGATCTGCACCATATTTATACATCACGACGAGGAATGATGATCCCGGTCGCAAGACGCTGCCCATCCTCTGGGTCAGGATTCAGCTCATCCTGCCCGGACTCCTAGCTTCACCCGACCCTCAATATCGTGGCCATAGCCACCGCAAGATCCCTAATAAATTTACATTATATTAGAAGACATTCACAGTTAATATACAATTTACCAATATGTTGTTTCAAGTTTCAAATTCAGGTTCAATGTCTTACCCACAAAAGGGGACCTGTCACGTGCGCGCGGGAAGCTTCGATTAGCGAATGAATTTTGTTCTATGCTTTACTTGTGGATTTGGCGAGCGTTGTTCGCAAACGCGCCAGCTAAAACAAATCTCTGGTCACTCGGGGTCAGTTGTCGCAACTTGTAAATACCATATAATAATTTATTTCCGTTCCGAGTAATTTACATTGGAATCCTTTACAAAACTCTTTAATGTAACATCCACTATGTGACAACATGTATAATCATTTTCGTCCTGGGCTCCACACTTTGAATCTATACTACGTGTTGGGTCAATTAATTACTCTCATATTGTAATTCCAAGTTATTAAAAAAAATCTTTATTACAGGATTTAACCCAGGGACCTTTTTAAGCCTATGGTATACTCAATCTTCCGATAAAGGACACGTATATTTTTGCCAGTACTACTTGAGCAGGCGACATCTTTTGGAATATTAAATTTATCGGCAAGAACAGAAACAGACGAAACAGAAGGGTTACACCCCGTTAGCGAACAAGATAATACAAAGCGTAATTAAATGGCTGAGGTAATTTTATTGGTTCAATATTCTGTTGTTATTTTAGATATTCGGGCCTTATTGAAACTAGGCACTTTCGCATGGCTAATTTCGAATTAAGTAATTAACAAATTGACCGATGCCTTCAGAAGCGATGCAGAAACGAACGTGCATTTCAGGAGTACGCGTATCTAATAAACAACGCTTCTCTTAATTCGTCGTTCGTTCATGGTTTGGAGTTTTTTTTACATTTGTACATGTAATTGGTACTCCTGTTATATTAGACGACGAAAGGAATCAAAACCGGTATTTTTGAACACCGTTAACATTAAAGAGTTAAGGTTGCTATTAAGGTCGTTAGACATATTTAAATATAACTGTTTGCGAATATTTTATACGAACCGTATGTTTTTCCGAGAGACGATTCTCGACGTTTCGTTGAATTCTTATTCAACGATACGTCGAAAACCGTCTTTTGGAAAAACATACGGTTCGTATAAAATATCCGCAACCAGTTACATTTAAATAAGAACCTCAATTGCATGCCTCTGAAACTTTTGGATAATTTTTTATGTCATTTTAAAAGCTTTGATCTATATTTTATTTACTTCAAATACATTTAATATGTTTCTTTGTGTTTATGTATGTTCATAAAACTTTACCTTCGGAATCTAGGATAGTCTTTTTTACTCACTTTTTCAAGACTAATCCCACGAAATCCTGATTATATTGTCTGTTTTATTTTTCCAATCTGTGTTAGAAATGTTACTTTTATAAATCGTGCATTAATGAAATAAGATGTTTGTATGTCTATCTCGTTTCCAAATTCAGGAAATGTACGATTCTGATCGTTGCCACTAACATCGGAAGTTTTTCTTCGGTACGCGTATAAATTGACAGGTTATAATTCTAAGAATACGCCCTCGAAAAATCGATCCATATTTAAGTACATATTTATGTAAGCTCTTCAAGTGCTCAAAGCATACATTTCCTAGTACGGTCAACATATTTCAATATGAGTTCGACTTCTATATATGCTTCACCTAATTATTATACAATTCTATAAAATGGACGGAATAAAACTATTTTATTACTCTTCTCGAGTTAAATTACACATTACCCTTCAAGAGCGATATTACTCATGGACTCCCTCTTGAAACTCCCATTGACTAATTGAAACTCTCATTGATAGGTCACTCTCGAAACTCGAGTTGTATAATGTATAATTAAACTCGAGTGTAGTTATAATAGTTAGTTATAACATCCATTCTAAAGACAATAATGAATCTCTACAATTTTAATGTCGATTCCATCGATAATATTTGTAAAAAATCTTTTTGTTTCTTCTTTAATTACATGTTAATAGGTATATGAATATTATATATTTTGTATACACAATATTATTAATTTATTTGGATGATATCAATGCATAGATATGATATATAAAATAAACATTTATTTAAGAAAGTTATATTAGGTAATGTTATTATGTTAAATTATAGTTATATTTTATTATATACTAGCTGTTCGTACACGGCGTCGCACGGGTTGAGAATTAAGTTAAAAACAAGATTTTGCGGGGAAACAAAGGTTCCATTGTTTTGCAAAGCCTATAAAAAAACATGTTTCCATGTAATCTAGGCTGGGATGGATGGGATGTCCAGGGAGGGAAATCTGGCCTATATTTATCACCAGGTCCTTAAGAATATTTTTGCATTGAAAATATGTCAGGGGAGAGAAAGGGGTAAAGGGAGAGGATGAAAATGTCGGCTATGTTACCCGACGGGTCTTAAAGAATAAACGGAAGAATAAACGATAGTAAGTTAATTTAAGGTACGATAAGAATGCGATCTTAACGGTTTTTATGAATCTCGGAATAATGTTGTTGAAAACGATATGCTCCGAAGTGCACTTTTTATTGGTTCAAATGCTTTATTTAAGCAAAGACAACCCAATAATGTAATGTAATCAAAAAATTTGAGTTCGGAAAATGTTAGGTGCATCTAAATATTTATCAATATTAAAAGGGAACGTACCGGCGCCTTTTTTTCAAATAATTTGTGCGACTTCATATGGAACATTGTGTCAACATTTCAAAGCAATAGTTGAAGAACTTTAGGAGATTTAAGATTTAGGACAATCGAACATTTACATTTTTATTTGTATAAATAAATAGTAGATATATAAAACCAAAGTAGGTATACAAAAACATCCTCTTATTCGAATGCAACGTTGTGACAACTTTCGGAGATTAGCGATTTTGTTCAAACGAACATTTACATTTTTATTTATATAGATACATCAATAATCGAAACTTCTCCTTTTCACGGCCGATCAGAATAATTTGGTTAGAGTTTTCTGGGCAATAGACCTGGTCATTAGCCTTTGGCATAATAATGAACAGATACAAGTATTGCTAGTCAGTACTTGACCACAACATCAGCATTCATAGCAACACATCAGCCCTGATATAGAACCCTGCAATGGGATCCGAAACGTCTGCCAATATGTGTTAACGCATACTACGAAAACTATTTGGTTATATGTATTACATTTTCAATTGCATAATATTTTGAGATATTCACAAAAAATTCTTTACGAAATATATCGATGTGTAGTCAAATATTCCATATTCGTATCTTCGTTTTCTTCAGTCGCACATCAGATGCAATTTGCGCCGAATGAGATCGATTATTCAATCATAATTATCTCAATTAAAATAGAGAGACGATCTCAATTCTCAATTGCTGACAGATTTTCCAATTCCTCTTAAATACGTGGAAGTGGACATCGTCGATTGTCAATTAACAACAAGCGCACGCGGACTTCTTTGTCGAAATCAGCCAAAGATTATTTAAAGATAAAAATTACATCGAATTTTCATTTTAAACATTACGCTCCCTCAAAAAAGAAATTGAATGATGAAATTTTGTATATAATTTTATAACAAAACCGTTCAATAACTTGTAGAAAATATCCAGCCTTTGTTTTAGGGTTGCTATTGAAAGTGCGATTGAAATTAATGGTCCCATTTGGAAACCCCGCGTACATAATATTATTCGCTGCAGAAAATTGGCTTGTTATAAGTTTTTTAATTAAAATTAACGTTTACGTTATAGGAATAAGTTGAGTAACGCTGCCCCGACTTACCCCAAGGGTATGTTGACTACAATAGTTTAGAGACCAGAAGAAATGAAATACTTGTTTACGCATTTTTATCGATTGTTGCGCCAACGATCAATAATCCTGAAACTATGCGGAGCATTACATTGTAGGTTTCTGATAATTATAAAAGAATATCAACATGGATAGTTTCACATTCTCATATAAAAGACCAACCTGCCTATTATTATGCCTTTTGGAAAAGCTAACGCTATGGTGAACAATATCACTTTAGATGTTGTTCTATTCCATGTCTCTGAAGGGGTTTTCCAAAGAAGGATTCTCCTACAACTTTGATAAGTGTTCTTATTTGTATGTATATTCTTAATTCTTATATGTATTTAATTCTAAATAAACAGAGATTACACAAATATATGTATATATATATATATATATTTGGTAAACATATTTTTCATTTGTTTTAGGAAACGAGTCTAGTAATATTTGATACATACGAAATAAATAAATGAAATGCAGAGACATACACATACATTGTCTTACGCGGACAGCATGTTACCAATTTCACTTTCTCAGCTACTTAACAAGTCCTCAATACTTGATAGTTATATGGTTATTCTATCTATCAAGCTACAGCCAGCGTTACATTCAATTTTAATAAGTTCATTCCTCAGTCTATCGACAAATTATTTTCCATACACTTTTGTTGTACAAGATGAAAATAAATTTAAAATATTTTCTACTTCTTTATGTTTTTAGTGTACAAATATTACATTTGTTTTGGATTTATGTAAATGTATTAAAATATTCTTAATAGGTGGGTTTTTAAAATATTCATTACATCCACTTTATAAAAAGCTGTTTTGTTAGTATAATTAATAAAAATGTACTTTATTTTTACCACTTACATATTGAAAATATCATCATGTTTCAGCGCCAATGGTCCCTTCGTTAGGATACAACGTGTACTAACAAATTAAAAATCAAAAATCGAAGTATAGACAAAAAAATATTTTATGGGAAATTAATAAAAAAAAGGTAACTATTTGTAAAGGGAACTAGTTATTTATAATATTTAATTTACTATTAACACTTTGTTATTTGCAAAATTTCTAATTTGTTAGTGAAAGCTCTTGAACTTGGGAAACCTATTGATTTATTTATTAAAGAGTTAAGGTTGTTATTACGATCGTTAGACATATTTAACTTAATTTCGGATATTTTATACGCACCGTTTGTATTACCGAGAAGCGAATCTCGACGTTTCGTTGGATAAAATCCGCGGACGTAGCTAGTACATACTGCACACTGGTGACCTCTATTGTAGAAGAGAACACTCCACAACAAAGTGCATACAATTTACGCCCTAGAAAGCAGCACCTAATCAGTCTGACCTCCACCTCCGCGGGTAAAGGTCGTCCTCCTGATGACGTTGGGGCTAAATCCAAGACAATGGTCCCATTGCATATACAACGAAAATGAGTATTTCACTATATTATTGAATGTGCTAATAAAAAAATGAAAGATAATTTACAAAGTAAAAAAAAAAAGTATTAAATAAGATATAACACTTTAAAGTTTCGAAAAATGCACCGCATATTTTGACATTTCATAGGCAATGTATGAGGTTAGGTTAGGCTATTACGTTTGGTTTGGTTAGTTTATTAGGTTTGGTTAGGTTAGGTTTTTAGGTTGTTTGTTTAATTTAGATTACGATTATTTTAGTTAGATTAAATTAACAGGACATTAAATTATATAGTGAAATACTTATTTTCATTGTATGAACAGCGGGACCATATTCTTGGATTATTCCGACGTTGGATAAGTATCCAGCGAAACGTCGAGATTCGCTCCTCGGTAATACATACGGTGCGTTTAAAATATCCGGATTTATTTATTGTTACGGAACTTGAGAAACGCGTTGATTTATTTATTGTTAAAATTATGAAAGAAGCCATGTGGTCAATACAGTTCTGGAAGCCTCAGGGTATCCCTGCTGGGGCTGTAAATCCGCGCTCGCCGGATAATAGCGCGAGGGAGACCAAACCTGATTACTCGCGCGACACACGCGGTACAGACGCAGGACGTGCCTCCGCTGAATGGAATTACTTTTTGGTTCAACTTTACACTTTGTTCGTCTGTTTTTCTTTCCAGGGCGACGCAGAATATGTGCCGTGATTTATGGGACTGGAAAAAGTGAAATGGGGGTCCGGTTTGATATGAGCACATTATTCACAAACTTGTTATATCGGTACAGCTTCGGTTTCTTTCCGTGCACATTCATAAATAGCGAGCACCACGTTTGTATCTATACCGCGCAACCGTGAATGGATGTGATGGAAAGTGATTTACATTTTATAGTTTTAGAGGTGCGTACTGAACACGTGTCGTATCAACATCTATATCTATAAAACTCAATGTCTGTCTGTCTTTCTGTCTGTTCTCTACACAAATCTATACCGTTTATCCGATTCAATTCAAACTTTGCATACTTATTCATTAGGACCCGGCGGATAACAAAGACAACATTTTCTCCCTCCCCCTTTACCACACCCCCCCTGGCATATTTTATGTACAAATCTACACCATTTGACGATTTGACCCAAATTTTGCATATTTATTTTTAAAACCCGGCGGGTAACATAAGCTATATTTCCCCCCCATTATTTTAACCCTTCCCCTCCCCTGATACATTTTCGATGCAAATCTGTACCGTTTGACCAACCGGACTCAAAATTTGTAAACTTATTCTTAAGATCTCGGCGGGTAACATATGCGACATTTTCCCTCTCTTCCTTTACCCCTTCCCCTTCTCCTGATATATTTTCGATGCAAATCTATACCGTTCGACCGATCAGACTCAAAATTTAGAAACTTATTCTTTAGGACTCAGCAGGTAACATAGGCTACATTTCTCCCCTCCTTTTTTACCCCTTTCCCTCCTTTTGATATATTTTCGATGCAAATGTATACCGTTCGACCGATCGGACTCAACATTTGGAATCTTATTCTTAAGAACTCGACGGATACCAACATTTCCACCCTCCCGTTTTACCTTTTCTCCTCCCTCTGATATATTTTCGTTGTAAATCTATAACGTTCGAATCAAACCTTTGTTTCCACAATTTATTTTCAACTTAATCCTTAACCCGTGCAACGCCGGGTACGAACAGCTAGTTCTTAATATTATTAAACTAAGCTGAAAGTTGTGCTATGAAAGCTGTGCTTTGAAAACAAGACTAACTTATATTATCGACGGCATTAACATTGTAGATTATTCATGACGGTGTTTAGTTTATGTGAAAAGCATTAACTTTGTTTGTTACCTTAAAAAATGAAAATTCATAAAAATATTATATTCTTTTAATTTTTCTATGTTAACAATTTTATTTATATAAATCTATACTTCAAAATTTAATTCTTAGTGTACGTTATATCCTGATTAACGAACCGTTGGCCTTAAAATATCTTGATAATACAATATATAATCATTAATACAAAATGTTTCTTTGTTACTAATGTAATTTATATTTGACTAACTTACCCACGCGGCTTCTTCGCATGCGTAGATTTTTATTAACTTTTAGTCATATTTCATCAATTTGTGTATTATCCTTCACACATAATATATATATTTATGTCGTCACAGACTTATTTGTTTATAATTTTTTGAGTTCTACTAACTTCTCTATAGAAAATATTTAAATATCCACCGTTAAGGCAGCGTTCGTAAAAAACACATCACTCGACCATTGTAAAATAGGTCTCCACGAAAAGCCCTTTTATTTCAACGGGATATGTATAGCCCATATCCACTCTGAAAGTCCAATCTAAATATTGGTGAATAAATTTTTGAAATCGGATGAGTAGTTTCGGAGATTACCTCTTACCTCTAATCATATAAACTTATAAACTTTACCTCTTTATATATTAGTATAGATTTATTAATAGGCAGACGTTATTCAAGCCACGATTTTTTATTTCTGTACCACACTTTATCGAGGCGTGCTACAAATAGCGAAGGGAAAAACTTCATTTCAAAATGAAGACTACAACACACACACGTTCACCAGTTTGAAGACTACAAAGTGTACACTACAATTGTAGTACTACGAAATGAAGTGAAGTAAATGAAGTGAAGTAATGAAGTAATTGTAGTATTAATGAAGTGAAGTAATGAAATGAAGTAAATGAAATGAAGTATTTTTTTCCCAAATAAAAATTTAGCGAGCTAAAAAAAAAAAAGGAAAAAGGTCGCCAGACAGATTTCTTCGTTCGATTCCAAAAAATTTTCAAACCATGGGGGGGGGGGGGTTGTTACACTTTCCAAAGATTTCTCCGTTTAGCTACATCAACTTCCCAAAAATTAATGTGTTTCTCATACTTTCGATAACTTTAAAGTATATGTACTTTGTAATGTTCGCTTTGAAATGAAGTGTACTATTTGAAGTTTATACTTTCAATAACTTTGGTGTTTCTAGTTTGTAGTGTGCACTACACATCAAAATGTGCGAAGTGTGCACTTCAATGTAGTGTAGTACTACATTGTAGTAGTGAGTACAGAGCGGACCCATCACTAGCTACAAACACTATAATACGGTTGATTTCATAGATTTGTATAAATCTTGATAATCCGTGTCAATGTAAAGTTGTTTACTGCCTAATTAGGTAATCGCAAATCTATGGGGGCAGACGATATTTCTTTGCATTTGCCAAAAAACCTCGCACGGAAGCCCGTAAATACTTGGCTAAGATTCAACGGGCATTTTTAAGTTTTGCAGCAGTGCTGGCTTACTCTGCGAAAAATGAAATAAAAATAGTATTATCGTAACTTTGATCCCAGAGGAGTGCTCACCGCTGCTGCATGTTTGCGGTCCAGAATGACCCCATCTCTAAGATATTTGCAGCATCCCAGTGGTGCACTGCAGGTTTGTAAACAAACTTGTTACAAGATTATCAGCTTTTGATAGTTAGGGTAAATTGCCATGTACTCAGAGAGATAACAACTATTATTCTTTGTCGTATTTTGATGCGAGCCCAACCTCCATTATTTGAGGAGTAAGTATATAAACAAAGGCAGCAATATCCTACTGAGATGTTTCAGAGATAAATACAAAAAACCTATCACTTCTCAAGGAAATTTCTCTGGAATCTATGAATCCTACATCTTATTGCATATAAATTTTTAAAAACAATAGCCGCCATTGTTTTCTTTTTATCATCATCATCATCATCACTCTTGGCTTTACAACTCCTAGTGGGTCTTGGTTTCCTCGAGAGTCTTCCTCCACTCATCTCGGTTTTGTGCCAGCTCTCTCCAGTTCAGAAGCTCCAAGGCAGAAATGTCTTTGAGGACGTTGTCGCGCCATTTTAATTTTGACCTTCCTAAGCTCTTTCACCCTATCGGTTTAGAGTTTTGCAGGGATTTTAGTGCTTGATGCTCGGTTATTTTTTCTTTTTATATACAAGTATAAATAAATATTAAACTTTTTAATACGAATGCTAGTGTGTTTGCTACCAAAAAGTTATGATGCTGCTTTTCCTATTTACATTATTGGATATTGCCGTCTTTGTAATGACGTCTCAGTTTTAAAACGAAGTAAACTCTCACTTTAGTTTTAGGCGGTCATTTTGTCAAGTGACACATCCTTGGGGAATGGTTAAAGTGGATTTCGCTGCCTTTGCTTTTTACCCTAAGAGAATATTACTGTCTGTGCTTTTAATAGTTAATCATTCCTGAAACACTTTTAATAGTTAAATTCCTGAAACACGATCCTATAAAATCTTGAGTTCAATACAGTCTAAATTAGCAATCCTTGGTGACTGCAATCAAAGCATTTTTTTTGGATTTTGCTGTCTATGTTTTTATATCTCTGATTTGTACCGAAATAGTTTTATAAAAATTGCGTCACGGAATAATATTTTTTTGCTGGTTTTAATTTACTCATAACTTTATTTTAGTCAATGATTTTATCGGTACCTACCAATGTCTTTTGTCGAAATTCTACTATATGATTTTAACATGTTAATTATCTTTCCTTCTTCATATCAGCTTAACCAACTGCGGCACTTCCAGGTGTTCCACCGGGCTCCATGTCGTGCCCGGGTAATCCTGCTGATTTCTCATTTTCTAGCTTTCTCTCTTTGATGCTCTCACTTTGACGTATAACATGGAGAGTCCTTTGTTCCCTACCGTAGATATTTAATTATTTTCTTTACATTTCGCTCTATTGTGAGGCTTATTTGAGTGCATTTTAGATGTCCCTTATTTAACAAATGTTTCATTGGATTTGCTGGAATAAAAAGAGTCAATTTTTCAATTATAACACTAATTACAAATTTCACTGTGATACTTTAATTAATTATAGGTATTTTAGTTAATATATTTTATTAATAAATTTAAAGTGATATGTTTTTAATTAATAATTAGATAATGTGGTATATGAATTTTATAAAAATTTGACTCAAATAATTTAAAATGTAAAAATAATTTGTTGGTTTGTTTTAAATGTCTTTAAGGAGTTAAAAATTGTAGAGAGATGAAATAAACCTCTTTTTTTAACGAGGGGGTGGAGTCACGGCACTAGTATATACATTTAAGACACATTTATAATGCAGTTGAAGTATTTATTATTATATAATTAAATCCTCTCGTTGATAAAACGTATTTCTTTTAATTTTCGTCACTTCAAGTAAAAACGTATGTTTGTGACAAAGCGCGATTTATTTACATTTTCATTTTTTTAAAGTATTTATTTGTGTGTGACTTTTTGGTAATTGTTTAGAAATTCGCAAGCTCGTAATGATTTTTTTAAGAAATCAAACGTATTGGAACCAGCCGTGGAACCAGACCATGTACATCCTGTTGGAAGCCTCGTGTACGTATTTGGATGTGAAAAGAGAAGTGTGACATGTTGTAAATAAGGTATATTATAGATGTCTCACAGAGACGAAATTATATATTTTTTTATGAGAAAGTAGGTATGGAAGTCTTTGGGTGTTTATAGGGCTTACGACCTATCGCTGGCTTATGTGATTATATATTATATAATTTAACGTTCACCATTTCTACCCATGATAGAATACCACGTCTATCAAATTTTTGGAAGTTGTATATATTTAAAATATTACAGCCCGTTTCGTATTTGTGTTGCAACAATTATTAGCGCGACCGGCATCCAAAGGAATCTTCTATTTATAGTTTTCTGGGATATTCTGCCGTGTAAATGTGACCTCTCTGGCCGACATTTCGGACCCCATTGCAGGGTCCATCATCAGGGCTGATATGATAGGTATGTGTTGAAGTGTAGGTTAAGTATTGCCTTGCTATACTTACCGTACCGAAGCCAGCCTACCGCAATACCAGCAATACCGTACCGAAGTAACCTATACTTCATTTAATGATTGGAATTTTTAGGCAATATCCTTTATATATGTAATGAGATTCTTGCGAATTATTAGCATTACACTAGAGTTTTTCTGAAATATCCTTTTATGTTTTTAAACTCCTTTTTATGCCAGTATTTTCATTCAGAATATTTTAAGTATGTCCAAATTTTTCAGAACTCAGTACCTACTGGATTTGAAGATACTTAGATTAATGATGTCCCTTTGACAAAAACCAGTAATGAGTTCTGAGTAATTTGGACAAATTCAAAATGTTGTAAATAAGTATTTATACGTGTTATATAAATAAAGGTACTTCAATAAATCAATTTCAAATTGTGTGAATATGTCATCCCTGATTACCTACACATTTCTCAGAACACGGAAGAAGCCGGATTGTAGAGGCGATCTTGTTCATCAAACTTCTTCACACCACACACAGCGCAAATCCTCTCCAAAGTATTTCATTTTTCCAAACAATATGTCTTTTAATCTGATTTTGATATATGTATATCCCTATAGTGGTTGTATATAGAAGGTCTACGGTTGTGACTAGAGCCTGCAATCCGAATATTCGAATATTCGTACCTCGAATATATTGTTTTTAAGTATTCATTATTCGAAACAAACAAAGATTTACAAACCCTGAAAGTCATATTCAATCATTTTCAAGTATACAATTTTTTTCTCGGAGTCGGACATCAAAGATGTAAACCCTGTAAATTGTCGGATATCTTTTACATTTGCCTTTTTTTAAAAGTCTTATGTCTTATTGTGTTTTTACAACAAGCACTTACGGTTAACACACTTTGTTTTGTCAACGATGGAGTCGGCTTTCTATTATTGCTTAGTACTAAGTTTTCATAAATACTTGAGCCGACAAACAAGTTATATACAAAATAATTTTTAAAAACTTGCACGTAGGGTGTGAGATATGAAGTAATATAAACATATCTAAAATTTTGTCAGTTATCGAGAGAATACTGGATCTATTTTTTTATTGGTTTTTATATATGTATATTAACAAAATTAATTTTTTTTTGTGTTTTTTTTTTAAAATTTGTATTTTGAAATTCAACATTAAAAAAAAATTAAATATATAAATTATCTACAATTATTATGTTTTTTTAAATATATAGAATTTATTCATCTATATTTATCATCCGAAGTAAATT
Source organism: Agrypnia vestita (assembly GCA_016648135.1). NCBI lineage: Eukaryota > Metazoa > Arthropoda > Insecta > Trichoptera > Phryganeidae > Agrypnia > Agrypnia vestita. The sequence goes on from JADDOH010004093.1 coordinate 16,961, forward strand.
ATTCCATTCTTAATATTTTTACGAATATATTATCATTAACTATTCGATATTCGAATAGTTGGAATCACGAATATTTGGAGGCTCTAGTTGTGACATACCGGGAATACTTGTTGAATCGTCGAACCCACAAAGGATCGTTTCCCGCTATGGACTGCACAGCACGTGTTTTGCCGAGTGACAAAGGCACGTGCATGCGTTTCATTCACACAAAGAAGCAAGACGTCACAACTGACCCCATTTTGAATACGCATTTAAAATTTCACCCAGTTTGCAGCAGCTATCGACGATTTACCATCATTTCGATATTTTTTCAGTTGGGTTGAATTTTTTTGCTGACTTTTAAATTTTAAAAGGTTTAATTAATAAATACATGAGCTTGATCGTCAATAATATTACTAAAATTCATACTTTCCTATTTCTTTTAACGTCGATTATAATGTTCACATTAATATAATATGTTAATTAAGAGAAATTACAAAAGTCTCACACAGACGAAGTTTTTTATATGACGTTTCTCGTTTAAAAAAATAAAAAAAGTCGTTATAGGGCTTATTTCTTTAAAAATACAGATGTATCAATACGAGCTGCGAAATCTATGTATTCTTTGTCATGGAAGAGACCATTGCATCTCTAGCATTGTCTAGTCTCTTCAAATATTTGAAAGAATACAGGTTTATAACATATTAGAATCCTTTTTTATGTCCTTACGGTGACATTTATTTATTTTCATTTATTTAACGCCCATATGTACTTTTACAAAGTATACAACTACCCTACAAAAACGTCTTTATCTTAATTAATCATTATCCCTCTGTATACAAAATACAATGTGTTCTCAGAACATACACATAAAAATATTATTAATAATATACCTACTTAAGTTTGTTTAATAAATGTTGTACCTACGTAAAATGACTATTTTAAATTGTTATTTAACTATGTATGTTTGTTTTATATTTTCTTCGTGTATGAAAGATCGATTTCTACATTCAGTAAAAGCGGGTCATGTGTAAAGATATATACTGAATGAAAAAGTATATTGATCTTAATATTTTTTTAAATATACGAATTCCTGAAATCCAATATTTTAACCGTCGTTTTAGTAAAATCTGAATTATGTGACGCAGCCCATACATATATATATATATATATATATATATTAGGTTGATGCGTTTATTATAATATAATAAAAATTATTATAAACAAGTTTTTTACTAATATTGGATAATAAAAGTGATTGTAAATATATTATAAAGAAAATGGTATTGAAGGTTTACTTATATCTTAATATTTAACATGCGTAAAGTGCCTAAAAAGTAACGAATCCTTGGTTCGCCGAAACACATTTATTCATACACACTAAACTTACTGTAATCTCCCTCAAAATGGTCCCCTTGGTAATGCCTTATCCCAGCGGTCGCGTTCCGCATACCTTCTCTTGATTCAGTCTCTTTCGGAGGCATTTATAACTCGGAGAATAGCCAACAATCGCACGGAGCCACGTCGGGAGAGAAGTAATCCCGACAAAGTAAGTGAAGATGTGTTTGGCAAAGAAATCCCGAATGAGATTCGAAGAACGGACCGTGGTGAAGCTATTCCATGGACAGCAGCCCCAGCACGAAATTGTGAATAGGTACTCTCTGCAAGTCAAATACTTACCCCCCACTTTGTTCACAAGCTCGCGAACTGTGATACGACGATCCTGCATGACCAAAATCTGCACTTGGTTAATCCATTGTTTCGGCTTGTTGAAAGCCTACCATTGATGTGCGGTCACCTTTGAGGCGGTAGTGCCATCCATGAGATGCACCGGCCCCGAAAACCTGATGCATCTTGCAAATAATTTCCAATTTCCACTCGGGTGTCGCCAAGCTTTTGGCAAAATTAGGTGCGTTATCGCTGTTCAAGTCATTCCGCCATTTTATTATACAACAATTGACAATCCGACGGGCGCTAACTTTTCTGAACTTTTTTTAACTAACATTCCTTCTCCCAAAGGATGTCTGCCAGCCACTGACGCGGGTAGGCAAAAATTCACGCATTTTCATGAATAACCTTTTCATAAATATTTCCATAAAAGGACATCTCCTATACTTCATTTGTTTGGGAGGGAAAAATAAAGGATCGATTTTATTTTAACAACTTAGTATATAAAGAATACTAATATATTATTGTTTTATTGGTTAAGATGCTCACCTGGTGATGGGGTATGTAGTTGGGGGTTTCAGGGGATTACTAAGTTATTTCTATTTTCATAGCTTATATTTAATATTTAACTGGAAATGGCTTAGTGTAAAAATTGTAGTAACATTGATGTGATGTATACATATTTCTATCTTACAAAAATATATAAAAGAAAATAATTTAGAGAATAAAAAACATAATTTATCGTACTAATATTTTTACCATAAGAAGAAAAAAATGGCAATACAAATCATTGATAAAGGTTTTTAAAAAATGGAAAATAAATAAAAATTTAGCCACACTACCAGGATAAATTATTTACATACTAGTTTATTATTGTAGGATTAATTTGGATTACAAATATTGGTAATGAAACAAAATTTTCCCTTTTTTAACGCGATAAAGGCACGTTATATAATTGACAGTAAATTATGTTTACGTACGATACGGACAGCTGTTTTTTATATAATATTGTCATGCAATGCGAGCAGTCATCAATTTATGTCTGTTTTAATCCATTACTGTGTTACTGGATTTCAATAATACTCTAAATTTAAATTTAACATCTGTCAGTTTACAATTACAATTTTGAATACTTAAAATGGATTGAAACAATATTGAAAGCATGCAAATGTGAAGGAATAATATCTGTTTTTTTTAATATTTTTTTATTTTATTATATTATAGAATATATTTTCTGTTTAGGGAATTTAAACAACAAGCGTTTTATAAGAAAAAACATATTTAAGTTTTTTTTTATTTTGTGTTAATTTTTTGCCTTTCCTTGGAGTTTTTTTTTTACTGTTTGGCAGTGTCTGATACATCAAATCAATGAAAACGGATTATAGTCGCTCCAATCGATACCGGCCAGGAAACACACATGACACACAAAGTTTAGTTTGAAATATTCCAATACTAAGAGTTGGAAACGTATGGATTATCGTAATAACCATTTGTAATACAGAAATACAAAAATACTTTTTTTACCATTTTATTTGACTTGACTTAGCGAATTTTCTATACTCGATATAAGTTACTTTCATAAGTGTTCAACATTTTACAGAAGATAAGTTAAAAATATTGAAAAATCAAATTCGCTTATTTCTGTAACTATTGATATTAGGACACTGTGCTTGAACATTTCGGTCTCCTTTATTTACCCAGGAATCTACCTGTAATGTATAATTATTTTAAAGTTTACGGATTATTAAGCATGGTCAATGCTATGTCATTTATTATTTCTATATTATTGTAATGTCACAATATTTCTCTGGGAAGAAAAATATTACCATGAAAGAGGATAAAAAGTCGAAAAGTGAATGAATGGAAGTCGATATGGAGGAAGATTTAGTAGACTAATAAATATGAGGTGTTAATAAAAGGAATATAATTATTTTTATCTAAAAATCTGAATGTATGCCTATCTGTCATATTTTTATATAATCCTACATAGTTTTATCCACCTTAGCCAAATTTTTAATGGTTACTTTACAAAACCCCGCGCGAAATGCTAAAGAATGCCCACTCTTTCCTCAATATTAATGTGTATTATATTGAACACCATTCTTTCACTTTGCACTCTAGAACCGTCACCACAGTCGATAAACATAGTCACCCTACCCCTAAATACGTGTTTGTGCTCGGTTGTAGAATAATTTTGTGACTTTTTATTAATTTTTTTATTTATCTACTTATTTTCTTTATATATTTGTAATATTTCTATTCCCAAAAACGTCTAAAAATACGTTTGTCTGCACATTCATTTTCACAATTTAATGGTACACTGTTACTAAATAATAATAAATAATATACATTTTATAAACAAAAGAGATAAAAAAAAAAATAAGTACAAAAGGAAAAAAAGAAATTTTAAGTAGGAACAAAGTTAAAAATTAAGTAACTTAAGAGAAAAAAACAATTTTATGTACATTTGTATAAATAGTAATACACATCATTTACAATTATTCGTTGACATTATCGTAATAATACACTTCACACAATTTCAATATTAATACAGTTTATATATAGCTTATGTCGTTAACTATAGGTCGACCACAATCAAAAGACCATTCCCTAGCTTTGTCCGGTAAGAAGAAAGTGGGGAAAAATGTCCTGACAAGCCCGTATTACAAGCCTTAATATTATATTCCAAATAAATATATTTTTTTCGTTTAAAAAAGGTTACTTTGTGTTCATTTTTTTAAACTTATTTTGTGTTCATTTTTTGCATCGTACACACACACATATTTTTTGAGCACATTCTTTTGAATGCGGTCTAGCTATAATAACCACTTAAGTCCTGCCACTGATTTTGGAGTCTTTAGGCCTGTGGGAAAGGTACTTTGTATTTTGTGCAAGAACATTGGAACTAGATATTCAAGTGTCCTCAGTCCATTTTTATTTGTTATTCTTGGTATATTTTTTTATTTGATTTGTAGCGCATCTTGTGTTTCTGCCATGAGCAACTACCTGTTTGTAAATTTCATTTAAGTGATTTTCTTTTATCAGCAGAAATGTAACTAACCCACAAACTGGCAAAATATTTACGGATGAATACACTAGTTTAATATTTTGTCTGTTCAAAAACCTGTGGATTTACGATTATTTTTACAATGGCAGTTTGTAGATTTTGTATAGGCTTTGTATTTGAATTTCTAGAGAGGCTCCAAGATCTTATACCATATCTTAATACTGATTCTACCAAAGAAAAATATTTTACTCTTAAAACAAGTTTTGGGATAATGTATTGCATCTTGTAAAATCTGATAAGACTCTGCCTTAAGGCTCGTACAAATTTGATGTATCTGCTGATACCATTTGAAGCGTGCATCTATGTCATACATAATGAAGATTGGGCGAATTCGGCTGATGAGCAGATCTTAAGTGAAGATCGATCTTGATTCAGGTGTCAATTCTCGTACAAATCTTTTCACTTAAGAAAGACAATAGAATTAGTATGTATAATATAAGCCGTGCGTACGAGATGCATTTTTTCGTTATGGTGGTCTTTATACCCATAAACACCAACATAACGAAACAGTGTGCGTTATATGCATGGCTTACACATACTAATTAGATTTTTTCTTAAATGGAAAGATCTCAATTCAATTCAATTCAATTTATTTATTGATAATATGTATATTACAAACAAAATGTTTAAGGCATACATATTAGGAAGTATATATCAAAATAAAATAATAAATTAAAAATAACATAAAATCTGTTCAAAGGTATAAGAGAATCCCGCTTCGGAAAACCCTCTCAGACACATGGAATATATCAATACCCAAAGCGATTTTGTTCAGCATAGCTGTGGCTCTTCCAACAGGCATAACCATCGACAGGTTGGTCCTGTATATAGGAATGTGAAACAATCTATGCTGACGATGTCTAATGTACTTATCAGGAACATACAAACCAATGCTCTGCATAATTTTAGGATTATCGATCATACCGCGCAACAATCGATAAAAATGTGTAATCAAATACACATTCCTTCTAGTCTCTAGACTATTGTAGCCAAGCATATCCTGGAGAAACTCGGTTGGGTAAAGCCAAGGATAATGCCCGTACTCTCTCATGTAGACATATCTCAGAAACTTCTTTTGGACTTCCTCCCTCTGGCCACACACTATCATCCCATTGTGCATGAGTGCCATCGTTCCAAATTTTGGTCATTTGCGCTCTAGGATCCTAACGAAAATGTAGTCAGTGCTATAAAAATAATATTGTCGACATAACCAATTTACACGTGACCAATTTCCATAAGCTTGCCGAGTGGCCGGCGCACAGCGGGGCAGATAGCGACATCGATATGATCCTAGATTAGTGTCACTGTTCCGCGGGATACATTAGTGCTAGCTTCCGCTATCCCGGCGCCACAATAATTCCAATAGATAAAGAGCGCGAGCACATTTCCCGGGCTTAAACGTTCCCGGCAGCCGGGCGCAGATTTGATCGCGAGTGTTTTTTTGCGGTTTTCGCGTCCACGCGTTGTGCGGCGAAAAGATTCACATTTTCACTCGCGGGACGGTCTTGAATAAAAAATATTCATACTAAATCACGTCGTTTATTTTTATCTCTCTTTTATATTCAGGATCATTTGGTGAAACTCTAAATACTATGCGCCGGTTTTTGAGAACCTTCATCATTAAAAAAGTCACTTTTTCCTTAATAAAATCACATTTTATTCAAAGCGCGCGGACTTTGCCGAACCGCTGGCAGGCGGCGTTTTTATCTCTATTTATACAGGACCCGCGAACTGATTTTTTAAATATTTAGATTGCTCAGTTTCATATTTCTTTTCGGAGAATTTTGTTAGTTTGTCAAAAGTTTGTATTACTTTTGCGGATAATCATTATCCTTAAAAAAAGCAAAGATAATGTTCTCGAACTTTTAAATTATATTCATCGGCTTAGCGGCGAGGTACAGTTTGGGTATAAGTTTTTTCGTTTTAATAACCTTCAAGATTACATATTCTATGTACCCACCCTTACTTTTAATCGAAATCGACTACACTCGACTAGACCGCAAAGTTACCCGACTAAAACATGTAAAATAAGTGTTCAGTGTGCAAAGTACGAAAGAAAAACATTAACTATTTTCAGCCACTGGTTTTAGCGTTCTATTGTGGGGCGCATTTTCTTTTGACAGATTATAGCTTGGCTTTTGTGTACATGATTATATATTTATTTTCACATGAATACTAAGGTGAAACTCTGGATCCCTGAGGGCAAAGATATATGAAATACTAAAGACATCTCATACCTCTACACCATCCCTAATACATACTTAATGCCATTTATAAAAATTTAAATGATATACAACCATTTTTAATACCGTTAAACCATTTATAAAACCATTTTAAATTATACAAAAAGCGCGCATCAAGCGAATGGAGTGTTCACCCCAGGAAGTTATTTAACACAAATCTGTTTTTAACTTTATTACCGCCACCTGGCGAAATCGCTAGATGTGACACGCTGAATCTCTAAATGATTTGCCTAGATATGTATCTGCGGATATCTTTTTAGTTGTCAGTTATTACGGCTGGTTCGTTTCGCGCTTTCTGCATTTTTTAGCGTACTTTAGCGGATAAACTGCGAAAAGCGATGCGACTTTATGTGTGCTAACTTAGTATAACAAATAATGCGCGTACCTAAGTACACGCACCCAATTATTTTAGCTTCATATTTTGATGGCCAATTTCTTCGTTCTGTAAAAGCGGAACATGTACAGTCTGCACGGATGAAATAGAAAAATGTATAAATACCGTATATAGAGGGTTATTTGTAAAACATTAATAACCTCGCAGGACTATATTCCTGCCTTGATTGTGAGTCGAAAATGTTCAAGCTATTATGACCCAATATCGATAGTTAAGGAGATATGCGACATCAAAGTTTGCATTTTTCTTTTCAATATTTCTGACTTATTTTTTGTATAACGTTGGACTATCATTACAGTAACTCATATCGATTACAAAAAAATCATTCGTTTCAATACAAGTTAAATAAAATGATAAAAACCCTGAAAAAATTCCAATTGGAATTCGAAGGTTTTTATTTTTTTATTTGACTTGTATTAAAGGGAATGAATTTTTCATATTCGATATAAGTTACTGTAATGATAGTTGTACAAAAAATAAGTCAGAAATATTGAAAAAAAAATGCAAACTTTGATGTCGCATATCTCCTTAACTATTGATATTAGGTCATGATAGCTTGAACATTTTCGACTCACAATCAAGGCAGGAATATAGTCCAGCGAGGTTATTAATGTTTTACAAATAACCCTGTATATATAGCATAGCGACCAAATTTCAACAGGAATATTCACAAATCATCCTGTGTTTTTTAAAATACTGCCAGCGCACCTGGCCCGACCCCCAGCAGTACAGTGGGACAACTCCACTGCGGGGTTGTAAATAAAAGACTTTTTTGCCTTACTTCGTTCAACTGATCTCTCCATTAGCGCTTTCTTTATACGAAAATAACGTCGTGAATTAATAATTCACCTCATATTTTTAAATGACGTAATATATTCATCACCATTAAATCTTTATTTGCTAGTCGGGGGGTTGAAAGATGAATCGTAATAATTATTTATATTGAAATAAAATTAAATGGTTGCGTCGTGAAAATATTACGTTAAATACTTATATAATTATATATCCCTAGTTGACCTGGTTATGAATGGATAACTTGGTCCTTTGCTTCTGCTGGATGAATACTCCGCCCTTCGTGAACCTGTATCTTGAACTTTGGTCGTCTCTCGGACTTGTTGTATCTATATTATTAGCGATCGACTTCTCATCCTCCGGCTTTATACACTTCCATCAGCAATTTCTACAAAAAGTGTCCCTCCTTTTTAGCAACATGTCTTGTATATAAGTATATTCAACATTAAAGAATATTCAACAATGCATAGATAAATTATTTTCCTAAAAATCGTAGAAAGTCTATTTTTGGTACGGAGTTCCGAAGCACGGATACTAGTCGAGTAGGTTCGTCTAGCACTCATTTAATAATATTAAAACGGCAAGAAATACTTAAATTAGTATAAACCACTAACGGATTTTAGGTCTATTGGTTTCGGGACGTTTGCATCTCTTCGTCAGGACCAACTATGTTCACAACACTATACACTACAACCATAGTACTGTTAACCTTTCACCAATATTTATCACATGTGTGTGATAAATATTGGTGAAAGGTTAACCCGCCCCCTCTCATTCCCTCTCCCTCATAGATTCCTGATCGTTCTGCAGGCAAGTTACTGCATGCTAGTCTTTAACAAGATTAACATGCATGTGATAAATACTGATGAAAGGTTGACACTACTACTACGGTTGTGGTGTATAGTGTTGTGAACATAGTAGCGTAGTGTTGGTCCTGACGAAGAGAAGGGTACGTCTCGAAACCGGCAGACCTGAATTCTGGTAGCGGTTTATACTAATTTAACTAACATTCTATTTTAATGTCCAACCACAAAGTTAATGCTTTAAATATTAAAAATATTAGAAATATAAGAAACACTTTTTTGAAAGTGAAGATTCTCTTCTGCGAACAAGATTATTACGCAAGGAAAGAAAAAAGGATCCGAAAGTGTCTCAGATTTTGGTCATTGCCTAAACGCTGGGGATCTTGTATGGATCGCAAAAGATAAATGAGCATTCTGTAATGTAATCGCCATCCTTCGATAGAAGAAGGCATTTGCCTGACTCAACACAGAACTCTCTAGTGAGACAGGCATGGTAAAATCAAACCTTACCAATGTTTATAAGTAAAGCTATGAAATAAATAAATAATTAAATAAAAGAGGGCGACTATTCTATACTCCATATTTGTAATGTAGATTGATCTAATATTTTTCACAGTAATTTTAACGCAAAATTACCGTGCGACTATTTCAGTCGAATATTGACTATAAAATGTTTTGTATTTTCATTTTACCCTACACTTCAGTTTTAGTGACAGTTATTGGCTGGCAACATTATCGCATATACACATACGCGTACTAAACTACCTAACCCGATACAATGTAGTGTCAACTTTATGATATGCAATCTACCTTATGGCAAGATGATAGTAAAACTAATGGATTATGAAAGCCAAGTCTAATGGATATTATGGCAAAATTATAATCAATAAGATGTATTAATAAATCAATACAATATCTAATTTAATATGTATGTAGATGAGTACTAGAGTCTCTACTCTTCAGTAAAATCAAGGGGATGGAAGGTTTTAGTGTAAATGGAGGTTCTCTTAATAATTCACCCCTTCCCTAGTAAACACATGCGTACTGAATAGAGTAGATTTATACTGCTCATATAATAATCAGTGGGCGGCAGAATGAAATGGGCCGAGTTCAATATTTTCTATTATGTTCATAGCTTACTGGGATCTTCACTTGAAATCCTAAACGCGTACGAAACAGTGTATTTATTTTTATTTTATTCCAGTATTGTAGTTGCAAGTTAGCATTATACATGACACATACAGAAGTAGCCAAAAAATTGATAGACACTTCAGCAAAAATTATACGAAATTATAATTTAACTTCTAAATTTACAATAATTAATCAATTTCATTACCGTGGGCGTCTAGATACTTTTGATTATAACAAACTATTGCTCGAACGTTATTGGCCAAAATGAGAAGTGACATTGATGCGTTTGTTATTTAGATTTCTTGTCAAAGCGCGCGGCCAGTATTACGGATTTTATATGAAAAAAAACAACCTTTAGGGTCCGCCATAGATAAGAGTCCAGCGGTGTTTAATCAGAAGAGCGTGTGAAATTCAAGTAGTGTGGGGCGGAGGCCGGCCGGATCTTCCTTTGAGCACATTACACACGGTGCCATGGATTTCAAATTTATCACGAATGTGTGCAATTGTCAGGCGCGTTGGGGCTCTATTGCAAACGCATCACTCTCATTGTACTTCAATAAAATTCTCAATTTAAAAAACTCATCGAACTGTACTCTCGCCATTTTGTTTGAGGGTCCTGCCTGTCACGTGGTGATTCTAGCATTCATGCGAGTAAAGACATCTTATGAGATAACATCATATTACTCTTACACATCGTCATCATAATTCTATTTAACCACTGAAAAGTCCAAAAATAACAACTCTTCAAGAGTGAACACATTTTTTGGCACCCTACGTATTTAAACTTATGAATTACCAATGCGTTCTTCTATCGCTTGTAATATTCCATGTCACGAATATTATTATTTGCGTCGACTTGTTTTTCAGAAAGTACTTTCAAAACGTACTTTTTTAATATAATTAATACTGTCGCAAATACTGTATTGTGTACATTGAACAAAGTAATTTAATCTAAGCTCCTTAAATGTATACAAAGTAAGCGAATAAATTTGTTTCGTTAATCTAAAGTGCACCGCCAAATCTCGCCCAGTAAAGTCAGTCGTGTCATAAAATGTGTTTTAAATAAAACCTCCCCTTTGAATTAGGATTTATAAACTAGAACAAAATTAACATTAAATAATGGAGGGTTGAGTTGAAGTTTAACGGATTCAAAATGTGAACATCAAGAAAATTATTCTAGCGTTAATATTGAGACACTTGTTTATTTATTTACTCGTACATTTGTTTTCGATGAACAGAAAAACGTTATTTAAATATTGCTAAAGTTTAAATAATGTAAAAATCTATGTTTAACCAATTTTTATATCAATCCGCAAAGACTTATTTTCTAACGTATGTATGGAACACGTGGAGATAAATATTAGAAATTTATCTCGAGATAATACCCACCATGTTCTACATGTTGGGTATTATCTCGAAATGCTGCTGCTGAAATGTTGAGTGATCAGATGGGTAGAAAAAGTCAAATCCCGCAAACAGAACGTTCAATTTGACAGCAAGATTCGACATTTACTCACGAATGTAACATATTGTTTCACAGGTAAGTGTGTAGAACTCCATAATCACACATGGAAATAAAAACAATTATTTTTTCATTCTACCTTTTTAATTTTCTGAGACGCGTTTTGCCTTATGAGGGCATTATCACTATAGATTATATGAAACGCGTCTCAGAAAACTAAAAAGGTAGAACTAAAAAACAATTCTTTTTATTTTCATATGCGATTATGGAGTTCTACAAATTAACCTCTGAAACAATAAATTTTGACCTTTTTAATTTTCTGAGCCTTTCGCCTTAGATAGATAATCTATATATTGGTAATGCCCTCACAAGGCGAAACGCGTCTCAGAAAATTAAAAAGAGAGAACTCAAAAAACAATTAATATAATCAATAAAAATGAACTTGGTTTTCACCATTTTTGTATTGAAAAATATCAACATGTTTCAGAGCCCATGGCCCCTTCATCAAGATACAATTGTATACAAATACATGTTGATATTTTTCAATACAAAAGTGGTGAAAACCAAGTTCATTTTTATTAATTAATTATTAATTAATTAATATATATAAGAAGTTGATAAATAATTATTTGGAATATTTTAAGTATGTCCAAATTTTTCAGAACATTACTGGATTTTGTCACAGGGACATCATTAATCAATCAATATATATTATAGATGTAATATGTCTCTGTGAGACATCTATAATATGTATTGATTGATTAACAATTATTTGCATACGCACGAATGTTACCTGAATCCATAAATACCTACATCTTTTTAATAATAATAGTAATTGGATAATTTATATAGCGCCGTTTTCGCGATTACTCACCTCAAGGGCGCTTTTTTTCTGATATTTTAGACAAACAGAAGGTATTACATTAAATAACAAATATTTATTTCATTATATATACATCATTGTATATTTGTTATATATACGCGCTGAACTGAACACATTCGAAGACGCACAATATGCGTAAAGTGAGGCGCAAAAGGTGACGTACAAAAGCTGAGAGTTGTCTTCAAAGTGTCTTCTAGTAAAAAAATATGTATCACAGTCGCGAGTCGTAAACCTTCCTAGTGGCAAAATTACAGCAACTGCAGAATTATACCAGCGCCTCAATTGTTCCATGACATTATTTAAGTAAACAAAATTTGAACGCATTGAATAATAAAAACCCAGTTGCCAGTACCGTTTGTGCAAATACATTGTTTTAATCCGACGGATAGTCATAAAACTATTGTTGCATACAAAAACGACACCCTTATTTCGAATGTGCATTACTTTGTAAACATCGGAATAATAAAAATACGTAATAAATATCGTAATCCTTATGATATGAAATTTTCTTTGTTACAGATGCAGAAAATACTCTCAAAGTTACACAAATTGTGTGAATTTGATGTTTATGAATAGCTACCGTAGTATTGGAGTATGTAATAATATTCATTGCCGAATGTTAGGCAAACACGTCATACTGACTAAACACCACTATCTTCGCCGTTTGTGGGTCGTATGCGGTTTACCGGGTAGCTTAAGTGGTTCCCCTTTGGTCTTTGATGGCCGCTTCGCGATTATAATTGCAATTCCCATTCCAATGTGTCGTTTTATCCTTCGCTTCATCGAATGAACATCTGACTGATTCGAAGCCCACTCGCTACCGACTTAACTGTAGCGTAACTGTCTTGATCAATTCACTCCCAATTGTCATTAAAATATATTATTCATTATCACACTGGAGATTTCGTGGTAGTACGAGGCAAATGAAACACTTAAAATTAATTAGAGTTTTATTTATTTTCGATTTTTATAGCGTTAACTTTGTTGTTGGACATAATTATTAATTTTAATTACGCTTAATGTTAGTTTTATTTATTCATCAAAATCACTGGACTCGAATATAACTGAAGATTATTTCACAAATACATAGGTAACTAACTAACTATTTTATGTCTATTAATCTATACTTTTGTCTATCGCTTGTTTAAGTTCAAACGTATGGGTTTTAAATTCGCTCGTTTCTATTTTTTTTTAAATAGAGATGCCAACACGGAATACGTGTCACATCAATATTATTACTGTGTTCAAATTAAGCTAAACGCTTGCGCTATGAAAATTGGACTAACTTGCTGGTTTGGAGTGAGGTTCAAACCCGCAACCTATGGATCACGATGCGAGAGTCATAAACACAAGACCAATAAGCTACTCGCGTTCTATCACAACAACCACTGTTGATAATTTCTCACACTCGATTGGTACTCTCTTAATTTATTGTCGCTGGTCGCACTGAACGCCACGCTGGTAGCTTCTGGTTTTGCTTTCTATATTATTTTCTCGCTTGTCAAAACGCCTCTGTCTTCAGCGTGATGCCGCTGCATATTTATAAGATATTTCAGAATAGTTAAATTATTTATGAATTCCATCAGAATTCCTTCAGAATCCTCGACCATGTGTAGTTCCTTTAGTTTTCAGACTCTTGAGACAATATAGTACTCAAAGAACAGTAAGCACTTACAGATGTGTGGGAGTTATATGTGTTGTTGGTGATAAGTAGCATATCAAAAGGATGTGGTAGTGAAGGAAATCTTAATAATGGATAGTTAGTTTGTGTCCATGCTGATGAAGATACAGTGGTATCGAAACCGGTAGACGCAGAGTTACCAGTTAAGCGGTTAATACAAAGTTGTTTAATTAAAATTAATAATTACGTCAAACCACAAAGTTAACGCTATAAACATCGAAAATATAATAAGTAAAATAGTAAAGTAAAAAGTACCTGAAATCCATCCTTATAATGTTTAATTGCCCATATCTTAATAATTTAAAAAGGTAAACACCCAACTATTGTATGTAAAGCTATTAACTGTATCCTCTGTATTATTATTAAGGTTTTTCCAAAATATTTGTATATAAACTCAAGAATAATAACTATGTTTATCTGTTGATAATGGCCTAAACAGCCGAAACGATCGTCCTGTAAGAGACTAATAAAATATTGAACTCTCATAAAAAACATTGTGTTTTTTTTTTTAATTTTTATATTTAAAATAATGTAGTTCTAATATATAACGTCAGTGTTCAAAAAATTAAAAAAATATGTTATCTATTATAACAACTGTAAAGGATCGTTACATTAAGGCCGGTACTTTCGGTGTTGTTACAGCTGGCGGATGTTTACGTAGGGCGCGAAACATATCTCAAAATTTCAATACTCGAGTATCCGGGTCGCGCCGTTTTTTTTAATTAGTACGAAAACGAAGAGCTTAGTTGGGTAATTTGAATTTATTCACACTCGGGAGGGTGCCGAGTTTCGAGGTAAGGTCAAGATTGTATGCTTCAATTTCTTGCTCCGTTTTTGACTGACATTTAAATATCAATTCAAAGTTACGTCATGTGCAGGATCCTGCAAATGCCTCACCGTAGAAGGACCCGGGGTAATTCTAAAGGCGCTTTAATTGGGCTAGCTGATCACGGGCGCAGTTGACAGTGGGCATGAAATTCTGAGATGCTTACGAATCAGCTTACACGAATACGAATTCTAGCTTACGAATCAGCTTACACGAATACGGAACACACATATAAACTAGGTACATCGGGCGAGCAACCAAAATTATATTGAACAATATTTTTGTATGTGTGTTCTGAGAACACAGTTACTAGATCTTGTCCAAGGAGGGGTAATTACCAATTAAGGGGGGGGTAAGGGTTTTAACTTTTTATTTTTGCATTTTATTTTTAATTTTTTAAATGAATGTATAACATCGCAAGAATATTGTGTCAAAATTTCAAGTCAATCGGAGCAAAATTGACGAAATTATGAACATTTAAGCGATAGTCATACTGATTTTCTATACCTGCTCGGGCAGCTAAGAGACGCGCTCACCTGAGGACTACCGGACGTGCTATTGTATTGGAAGAGTTTTGCGTAGACAAGGACAAAAAGATGCTGATGATGAAAGCTCTTTGCTGTGTGAACATGGCATCGACGATTACGTGTAAGTATAAAATAAGTGTTGAGTTTTATTTTGAATTTTACAGTGTGCAAAACTTTAAAGCGTTTTCCCCACACCTCACGTTTTCAAAGTCGGTGTCCATCATAATTTCAAAACTACTGCACCGATCCTTTTGAAATTTTGAACACTATTTCTGTACATAATTTACGAGGTAACGCTGGAGACTTTCTTTCAAATATGTTATTAATTTTTATTTTTTAATAAAAAATTAGTCGATATTTTTCGCAAAAAACCGCGTTTTTCCCTTCAAAGTGTTCCAAAAAATTGAAAATTTCAAAAAACCCTCCCAGCGTTACCTGGGAAAACCTATTATCTAACGAATGAACTTTGATTTTTTGATTTCAGATGATCTAGCACCAAGTTATGATGGACACCGCAATTCTACTTTTTTCCGAGACACGTCCGAATAATTGCTGCCATTGCCGTATTTTTTAATATTTCTTCTTGAAAATTTTACACAATATTCTTCAAATGTCATACTTTCATGTACCATTAGTTTTAATAAAGAGATTTTAACTGTGTCGTCACAAAAAATTCACAAAAACATTTTTTTTTTTGTAAGAATTAACCTTACCCCCCCCCCTTAAGATAAATTATAGAAGTCTCGCAAAGACGAAGCTATCTATATGAGAAACATGTATGGAAGACTTTACAGGGTGGCCTTAGGTTTATGACGTGTGTGGGCTGGCTAAAGTGATCACTTTTCACAATGCAACGTTCACCAATCCACACATCAAATTTCCGATTGTTGTCCGAAAATTGTATACATCGAGGGTAAAAGGCCAAAAGGGCGTTAGTGATTATTTTAAACTTTACAGGACACTAAAAGAAACTTCTATCAATCTGATTTAGTCAATATTTTTTTTATTATTATTAAAAGTTTTGTTATTATTAAACGATTTACATATACGTTTATCCAAAATACACGTGGAAATCGTTTAATAATAAAAGAAATATTGAAAAAATCAGATTGAAAAAACATTATTTTGCTCTTTTGTAAGGTTAAATAATAATCAATCGAAATAATCACTAACGCGCTTTTGGCTTTCTACCCTCGATGTTCTAAATCAGTTTCTTTAATATATTCAAACAGACTGGCTAGAGATCTATGGTCCTTCCCATGACATAGTTAATACAAATTTTCGCAGCTTGTAGCGATACTTCTATATTTTATTTATTATTAAAGAAATGGTTAACAAATGATTCGCAAAAGATTCATCTAATTTTTCGGCCACATTTATACGTCACAAGTGAGAGTTTAGACAAGGAGACAACACAACTTTCGACCAGAGAAAACCTAAAAGAGCATGCTGATAGCTTCCTTTCTGATCCGCCCTCATCTGATATTACAATTATGAATTCGGAATTCATCGGCTTACCCTCTCTTAAGATTCTCAGTTATCGAAAAATAATATTTGATGTAATTTTAATCAAAATCCTTTTAATCAGTACCTTGAAGATTACTTACCTACAATTTTATATAATTTCAAAGATATTGTGTTAATGTTCAATTTAATCTAAAATTTAAATTTAAAAATAGTAAAAAAAGTGAGTAGTTGATAATAAAATCCTACTTCCATTAACTATTTTTTGACTTATCAAAGAAAATAGTTTTGCATCTTGTTTATTACTTCAATATTCTGATTTTTATCAAGCAATAACTTCAGATTGATACTTGATATGATATTTAATTCGTATTTAAAATGCAGAAATGAGTTTAGGATATATGTTGATAATCAACAAGTGAAGTATATGGTCAGAAGTATAATTTTTTTACATCTAATCGCTGTTGTATTTAAGTGGGTAATTGTTTTTATTATTGATAATTTTAACAAAAATTCTCAGCAACTTCTAAACTTAAAAACAGTATTTTAACAAAAAAGAACAATACAAGGTACAGCAACTTCTAAACTTAAAAACAGTATTTTAACAAAAACGGAACAATACAAGGTAAAGAACTTACACATAAGTAGGTACATATATATTTTTTTTATTTCAAAAAATCCTTGTTTACAAATAAAGGTACTTAATACTAATTTAACAATAAAAATATAAGATAAATTACACTTTTTTTTGTTAAATTTGTTAAATAAAAAATAAATAAAATAAACTATAACGCCACTCTACTAGGCTACGCCTGTCCCAGAGTGGCGTTATAGAACACAATTATAGACCAATTATAGACCAAAACCAAGGCTACTAATACTTATATAATAACATGAGAATATTTGAGGTATTTTACTTTATTTTTCAAAGCTTTTAAATAAAACCCTTTATTTTGCATGATATTAACTAATTTATTTAACTAATTAAGTATTCGTGGCGCACCACATTCTCTTGTCTTTTCACCGCACACACTGTTTGTGGCCAGTACTCCCATTATTCGACCTGACCATCGGGATGAATATTGATGGTATCGATATATTGGTACAGCAAGTACAATATAATATGATTTTATCGTTGTTAACTCTGTGGTATTTTTTATTACGAAACCTTCCTGTGTTTATTTTCTGCGCGCGCTTACGACACTAGTTAAAATTTAAACACTCACTATGGTAGTAGAGTAGAGACCGCCAGACTTACATTATAGTATCAAACCTGATTTTTTTCTGCAGATGTACACTGTAGTAATATGGTTTGGATATTATGACATGTGCATTCAGTGAATTTTGGCAGATAACAGCAATACAGGTACAAAAAAAGTGTATGTAAATAATAAAATAAAAAATATCAGATACTTTATATTGTTAAATAGTGGCCCCAATAAAATGCTTTTTTCGAACTGTACATGTACCTACAAACATTATTTTTTTACAATGCATACAAATATACGCCTTTCGCAACAATTAAAATTAGATAAATAAAGATAGATATTATAATTAGATTAATATAATAATACTATTTCAAATTGTCTGCTGAACATATATATTAATAATATCCTACCTATGTGGATTATGTTTATTGTATTACTTATCCATTTTCTTATTTTTATTTTTCTCTTCTTTCTTAATAAACAAAAAAAAATTAAAAAACATAATTTATTCATTCTGTTATCTATAAACTGAAATGTAATGACTGTCCCTTATATATATGAAAAAATAGTCATAATTTAATGACTTGGATTAAGGAACATAAGAGATATTTAAACAATAATAATTTTTCCGTGTTTTCCAATCAGGTTATTAAAAATAACTGTAGTTTTAATAAAATTACAGGAGTCAAATCCTCCATATTGATTATAAAGGAAAACGATTAGATAACTCGGTGGTCCTAAAAATAAGAAGTCTATGAATAATAATGTATCTATAATTAATAGTTAATAGAATATTACCTACAGTTTTATCTTAAATATATTCCCATTCAACACATCATCTGACTCTTTCCCTCCCAATTTATTGCCCCCCTCAAGTCACCCACTTACTTTAATAACTGACACTAATTTTTTATTTTATTAAAGACACAATAGAGATGTTCATAATATTATCCATAAATTTTATACAAACAATAGTTATGTCATATCTCCAATTGACTATTTGAAATAATTAATGAAAAAGATTTTTATTTTTTATTTTTATTTTTCCTGATGAAGAAGCCATTGGCTTCGAAACATGTTGATTTTTTTCAATAAATAAGTGGTTTAAACAAAGACATTGAAAAGGACTATAAAATGTTCAACTTTGAAAATGTTAAAACATATACATTTTAAATCACATAACAAAATATACATCATCATGGAAATGACTGGGTACATGAAGTAAACAAAATATATTTTTAAGGAGGACAAAATATTACCAAAGCAGGCTCAGATTCCGGCAAATTAAGAACATCTCAAGAATAAAAAAACATTCTGCAAAATGCGAGAGAAAGAAGCTATAAAATTAAATTATACTCTTTGGATACCGAATAGAGGAACGAAGAAGATGACATAACCTTAAATGGGGACAAATAAAATTACTGCTATTCATTCGTACGGCATGATTGCCATTAAATAATATATAGATTGACCTTTTACAGTTTGGAAATACATATGATTGCACAATTGGATGAAAATAACATCCCGCCAAGTAGCTATTCGAAGAAATTTATTTATGAGTCTGTCTCGCGAATTATTTATTATTGTAACCTACTTCCGCCGTCCTGAATTACGAAAGGGCAAAAATCAATTTTAGTAAAAATCGATGATTTTATGCCATCAATGAATGGTTTACTATTGCATCTTTGATTAAAAGACAATTATATTTAAATTTTCTTTAAAGCACCAAAATTCGCTTATTATAACATGTATCTATTGAATGTAAAAAAACTAACCCATTTATTTATTTATTTGTCTGTTTATTTACATTTGTTAATACAAGTTACTAATAACTGCCATACTAGGTAAAAACCTGTTCTGTGGCAGTTATTCTCATATGATATTTATGTAATATTAACAAATGACAATTTAAGAATGTATAAGCATGAGCATATTTATGAAATATTAACAAATGTCAATTAAAGAAAGTATAATCATAAGAATGAAAGTAGATCAATAATAATAAAGTAAATTAAAGGAGTACCTAAATATAAAAGAAAAGAAAAAGAAATAAAATATACATACAAAATTAAGATAAGAATTTAAGTAGTTACAAAAATAAATATTATATTAAAATATACTTTTTTTAAATATTTAAATACAGTTTAAATAAATAATAAAGTTTAAATACAGTTTTTGCCCATTCAGAGGTCAAGGGCGGATCACTTCTTCAGCATACCTTCCACCTGTTATTTTTATAAACTTAGTAATATGATGTTTAAAAGGTTTGTGTAGAGTTATTTCTTTAATTTCATTAGGTAACTTCTTAAAAACAAGCGGGGCAGTGAAATTAAATTGTCTTTGCCCAAAAGACGTTTCATTAAATTCATTGAGTCATTAAAACCAAATTTTTACAATACTCCCTTTCTCATTGCGTCGGAGTATTTTCGTACAACTTACTGAGTTGTATGAAAAAGCCATTAAAAATTTGAAAAATCCAAAATTATACTATAATTTTTTTTTAAAAATAATTAACGAAAATTTGATAGATCTTCTTTATCATCGCCACAAGTCTGCTTGCAAAGTTTCAGCTCGATTGAATCACGGGAAAAGGATTAAAAATCGATTCAAAGTATTTTCGTCGGACAAGCAAGCAATCAGACGTCACGAGTTAAAAGAAAAGGAGTAAATACACTAATTCAGAATGAAGAATAAATTTTAAAAATATACTCCTAAACCGAGTTTTTGTTTTCATATTATTATTCGTTTTAAGATTATCTTAATTTACGTTCATTGAACCGAAGAAGCGAAATTCAAACATCTAAACGATGACATAAATACCCCTGTTTTCATAAAACACGGAGAAAATGGAAAATGTTGGAAAGTCAAAAGTGATGGTATTCGCGAAGGAGAAAAGTAAGGCGTGCGAAAATCTGATGTATGATGAATGTTTGAAACATCTATAAGAGTTTGTTTGTACTCGGGAAATATGTTTGATAAGATCGGAAAGATTGACAAAGGTATCGAAAAGGGAGCGACTGTAGGGGAAAAAAGTGAATGGCGCTTTGAATGCCGCAATAGATAATGTAAATATATCAGCCGAGGTAAGACTTGCGTTATAAAATGGAGTCTTTGTACAAAGTTTGATGTATGTAAGTGAAACCTAGAACTGGCAAATAACGAATAAAATTAGACTGAGTACAGTGGAAATGAGGTCTTAAATGCGTTTTTTGGGAACATATGATAATTGAATACAAAACTGACCTCATCTTTGTAAACAGGGTTGGGATTATGGAAGTGATTAATTTAGCCATGTTTAACGAATGATCATGGATAGGATGGTGAGAAATATGTATGGCGTGAGTGTACCAGTAGTAAAGGATGACTGTGAAATATTTGCGTCTACTTGATAAGCCACATATCGGTATATGTTCCTGATAGATGACCTATTTTTAAAAATAAATAAAGTCGACAAATATGCCTTATGGGGTGTATGAATATGATCCATACGAGAATTGCGTGTAAAAACGAAAGGATATATATTTTCCTCTCTGTCTTCCCCCGCGGATTAACGGTGCGTGATAAGTCATTAAGTGGTGGCCCTGCCGAACCACACTCGTACACTTCTCCCATCGCCAGATAACATTGAAAGGCGAATGACAGAGGACAAAAGAGGTTCTGGAGGTGTCTCCGTCATTGCATCGAGCAGACCTCCGCCACGCACCCAGACTTTGCTCATGTCCTTTTGTGATATTGTTAGTTGTTGTACTTGTTGTCTTCCGGCGGCTTCTCCTCGGTGATAATCAACGATCTCTACACATATATTCATACACACACATACATGTAAATTAATCGTATTGTATATATTATGTATGAATCCAAATATCGCATAATCCATCAACATAAAGAACATCTTTGAACTCTTAATATATTAAATTGTCTGTATTTACTCCCTTTCTTTTAACTCGTAGCGTCTGCTTGTCTGCTTCTCATCTTGTCTGCCGAAAAAAATTTGGATCGATTTTTAACCCTTTTCCCGTGATTCAATCGAGCTAAAACTTTGCAAGCAGACTCGAGGCGATGATAAAAATGATCTTACAAATTATCGTTTAAAATATTTAATAATTATAGTATGATTTTGGGTTTTTCGTAATTTTTTATTACTCCTATTCGTAGCGTCGCCCGACTCGAGCCCAACGCGTGGGGTAGGCGCGAAACATGTTTCACCTAGTAAATGAGAAAGGGAGTGTGATAAAAACTTGTTTAACTTGGGTTAGTTTTTTTTTATAATTGAAGTATGTACATGGAACAATGGTTTTATATACACTGGCATCCCTTTTTACACGTTTTTTTTTACACGGTTTCGAAATAACAGGGTGCTACATTCCTTGCATGTACTTAGCAGAGGGGTATGAGGAAAGCGGGGGTAGAATCGCGAGACCGCGGGTTACAGTGCAGTCAGTTGTGTGTATTCCTTTGGACATAGTGGACGTCTAACGTGATCGGCGTGAGGTGACGTGTTTTCTCGATATTCCGCTTTATAAATCCAGAAACCCGAAAATTTAAAAAAAAAGTATTCCCCAGGGTCAGGATATCTCGAGTTATGAAAGCGATGTCATACCAAATGTGCGTAAATGAGTTCGTCTATTGACTAATAGCGATAGTGAAAAGTGAATTTTATTTTTTGGTATCCTGAATTTATTTTGATACGAAGAAACCAAATCCAACATATTTTGTTATTTTAGTAGTATACTTTTCTACACGTTTTTATTATTCAACATTTCCACCGTGTAAAAAAAAATGCCACTCTTATCCGGTCATGAATCAGTAGGTCAAAAAAGATTATTCTTAATATGACGGTACGAATTCTGATTCAAATGGATCTGATTTAAAGAAAAAGATAATAGAACATGTTGATAAAAGTATGCAATACCTACGTTGGTTATACAAACCCTGCAAGGACTGCAAATCTCCCCAGAGAAATAATTCCCCTATTTGAATAATAATTCACTTCAGATACATACAAACGTGTTTGTGTATGTGAATTTACATAATTGTGCACGTGCAAATCGTAAAGGATTGCAAACTGGACAGCGGGCTGAACAAATGATGACGTCATAGCCATGTTTTTGACGTTGTGTGAATGGAGACAATGAAGACAGGACTGGTTAATGAAATAAAATTATAAGAATTATAGTTTTTTTTGAGATATGTAAAATACATATTATGATGCAGTTAGGAATAATTATATATCTTGAAAATATTTTTAAATGTATGTTCTGAGAACGCAATTGCAATATTATTAATCGATGTGGCAATTAATTTGTGATGTAAAATGATTATTTTATATTCTTTCTATAATCACAGACCAAAAATACTCCACTCGGTCCCCAAAAAGGATTGATAATGAACAATTTGGAAACCATCGAAATTCAAAAGAACTTGAATTCTGAGAAAACACTCATAAACAAAATCATATTCTTATAAAATGACTCCACTTCTCAGCGTCTTCCCCTTGAAGATCACACAAAAAATCACCCTCACTGCTCAACCGCCCGTTAGTCTACTCCAATAAGAAGACATAATTTCTGTTTTTAGATTACCTGATGATGAGTTCCTCTCGAAACTATAGTAGTGATAAATTTAACTCAACGTATGTGCATAACAAAGTTCAATTCAGTTAAATTAAAATAATTCAATAATTGCAATGTATTAAGTTGAAGATATTTATTTCTTTTTCGGTATGTGCGACCGAATTCAGCAACGATTAAAGTTTAAAGTGCGTCTACACTCTAGAGTAGTGATAAATCAGTAACAAACTTTATAGCCATACAGTATGTTATGTTAGGACCAATTTCAAATCATAATTGATTGACTTGTTTGGCTGAGAGGTACTAACTTCCAAATAGCTCCATAGGCCGAATGAGGCTTAACCCTAGTTTGAAAAGTCGTATATTAATTAACTTGATCATTGATTTTCTAGTGTATTGAAATATTAAAATAAAATTATTGTTTTATTTATATAATAATAATAATAATGTTTATACCAACGTAACCAGGTTGTAAGTTCGCCGTACAAAGTACAAATTACAAGAATATATATAGAAAGAAAGTATAAAAAAATAGTTAATAACTAATTAAAAATAGAAATACATACCATAAAAATACGATAATGAATATACATACACATATATAAGCTATTTTGAAGTTCTAAAATAATTAAATATCTAAAAAGAATTGTTATAAAATAATTTATGCACGTAGGAAATGCTTCAAGTCTTGTCTGTAGCTATTCTGCATCCGATGTCATTCTTCAGTTGGAGATCCGGACATCCATGAAGAGTGCAGTTGCACTAGAGAGTTGATGCTGTGCTCCAGCCTCAGCTTGACAGTAGGGAATGCAATCCCGAATCGGGATCCCTCGAAATTAGAATTTCCAATCCCGCGGGATTCATACGGATCGGATACTTTTGTGTTTTTTTTTGTTTATAGAGCTGAATACCAATTAACGACAACGCCTTGCATTTTTATATCAGCAATTTTAATAAAATGCTCATTATTAATCCTTGCATTAAAGTTTTTGTAGGCGTTTCTCCAAGAATCAATCAGTCAATGTAGTAGGGTAAAAACTACTAACTTGTAGTAGTTTTTATTACTATGTTAGGTTGATAAAATACAAGTGTTATTCATAGCTAAGTAAGTACTTACTAAAAGCTCTGTAGACAAGAGTAGTTTGTTGGTCTTGTGTTTAAGACTCTCGCCTCGTGATCCAAAGGTCACAGGTTCGAATCTCACTCCAGACAAGCAAGTTAGTCCTATTTTCATAGCACAAGCGTTTAGCTTAATTTGAAAATAGTAAGAATATTCATGTGACACGAATTCCGTGTTCGCATCTCTATTTTTATTAAAAAAAAAATAATTAAACATACAAAACATAAAAAACGCTGATAATCCCGATAATCACGTCCGATTTTTCGGTTCGAGATTGATCTAAAATGCCTCGAGATCTCTCGGGATCGGGATTGCATTCCCTACTTGAGACCAGCAACTCGGTGTCTCAGGAGTGGGACGAATTCTCGAACACGGCTTTCGGCAAACGTTGTAGAAGCGCTACAATAACGTGCCACCCCGGACAATACACTCTCTCGGTACATTTTTAGATTAGTTTGCCTTCTTTAAAAATGTTGACATCATAATTCTTGGTAATCTTTACATTATTTTAAGTAATCCAAGACCCGGATTAAACACTCACAAAGCCCCTCCCCTCCTTCCTTCCACCTCCCCCGAACACAGGGCGGGTGACGCGACGTTCGCCCTAATCTCAGCACGCGTTCCAATTTAAATCGAGAAATCACACTTCAACGCACAGCTATAGAGGGCGTCTCAAAGCTAGTGGCAAAACCTTTGCAGGTGGATGCCTAATTTGATAATGAGTCGACAATGTTCAAGCAACCGTGACAACAATCAATAGTTATGCAATATCAAAGTTTGCATTTTTTTCTCGATATTTCTGACCTATTTTTTGCAAAAAGGTGATATATCATTCCGCTTACATATATCGATAGTGATTCGCTTCAATACAACTCAAACAAATTGTTAAAACCTTGTAAAAAAACGAGCGAGCCTTACAGTAGTCGCATGTGTAACATTTGACATCTCACAATTAGAAATATCAATAGAGCAACAACAGAAATTAACATCAAAATGTAAAAAGCCTGTACCTATATATTTATTAATTAGTAAATACAAGTAAAGATAATGTATGTGCATTTATTTATTATTGAATTTTGCCGCACTAGGTAGGTACCGTATATATTTGCATAAGCATTTTGTTTTTATAGATGGCGGTAGTGTACCACCATACATGTTGTATGAAAACTTTGAACAAATATTTATAAATAAACTACACAAAATTTGAGAACGTAAATCATTATGTTTTTCTTTTGCATTAATGTAAAAAAATTAAGTACTTATTGGATAGTTTTGAAGATATAAGCCAAAATATATCAAAGTTACAACATCTACACGCTTGACAACAGCCGCGTAACATATATACAATATCAGAAGAGCTGGCTGTTGGAAGTGTGCGTCTTCGCTGTGATGGCACTTGCTGGTCATTGAATTGTTTATATAGGATGATTTTTTACCATCGCGCACGCCCTGCGCGCGCACATTGGTCAAATTATTGCGTGCGCTTCGCTGGCGTTTTACTTCCTGTTACGCATTTCCGTCCTTTTTCACAAAATCACTGCCACAGATTGCAGGAAAGCGAGAGGAAAGATGTTAAACATCAAAAATCTATTTTGATTTTTTATAATTTTATTCGATTTGTATTAAAGCGTATGAATTTTTCATAATCGATATAAATGTAATGTAATGAATGTTATGAATGAAAAAAATAGGTCAGAAATATTGTAAAAAAATGCAATCTTTGGCATTACGTATCTCCATCGCTATTGATTGATGGTTATTTAAACTTGAACATTTTTGACTCATTATGGCAGGAATCCACCTGTAAAGTTTTTATTTCCAGCTAAGAGACACCCTGTATTTTTAATGTAAAGATTTGTTCAATAAAACGGCCACAAAAACCGTAAACAACTGATCTTTAATATTAAGAATGAAAGCGAACGTTTCGTTAATATATTATGTATGCAGGAAAATACGCGAGGAATTTCGATATGGTTTTCAGGAAAACATTTTCCTCTTAAGATACAAAAATTATTCTGCAGAGCAACATTCAAAAAAATATTTTTTACTTTCTTGATTCTAACCGACCCCATAAAAACTGTGATCACGTTCTCGTTTCCTGGGCTTGAATTTTTTCTTCCGTTTTTATATTTAGTGTTAATGTGTAAAAAAATATATATGGAATCAGAGTGGAGATTCGAAAATATTTCTGCTTACTCTCCGGGTAAAGGATCAGATAAATCATCCATAAGCGCCATAAATGTACGCGATAAAAAAAACTTATGGGAGTATCATTCTTATTGAAATCTAACCTTCCAAAATAAAATAGTTTCGTAAACGTGTTTCACGAATTCTGCATACACACGTTGTAATTTATTTTTACTAATATAACATCAGTCTTACGAGGCGGTGAATATTACGTCACCCTTGGCGTTAATATTACACGTTAAATATAAATATTACTACACGAACTATCCAAATATTAGACATTTTCTGAGCCCTTTGTCCAAAAACCTTATTTATAATTTTTGCTATAAAACGGGTTTATTTTTTACGGTGTCGTAAAAATTGACCTACATTTCGTGAATGCTACAGAGATTGCAATATGTCATATCGATAATCGATTATACAATATTTCAAACTGGATTTAATGAGTCAGGATTGTCAGATCATTTTTAACGCGACATGTGTTTATTCAGCGGGTGCCCCAGAAAAAATCAGGAAATGTCGTTAACATTTTATTGACATTTTTATCGGAGCGGATACTAACCCTTTTTAAATAAAAAATAATTTTGAGGCGCCTCTCTGTCTCACTCGGTCGGGGCATTGAAAATTGAGTTTTTTAGATTATTAATGCGAATGTAGACGATACGGGAGAAATTTTACGAAATATAATGTTAATCATAAGTGTTTTCCCCTAACTTTGTTCTTAGACGTTCATTATTTATCAACTTAATCATTATTTAATTATGGCTACTATATAGGTCGACCACAATCAAAAGACCATTCTCTAGCTTTGTCCGGTAAGAAAAAAGCGGGAGAAAGTTGCCTGACAAGCCCTTATTGCAAGCTTCAATATGATATTCCAAATAAATATATATTTTTTAGTTTAAAAAAGGTTACTTACTTACTAGAAAAACTTATTATGTGTTCATTTTTTGCATCGTAACAACACACATATTTTTTGCGCACATTCATTTGAATGCGGTCTAGCTGTAAGAATAATTCGTTTCAATTATGTGATTAGAAAATTAAGAGAAATTTTTATTTTTTAGGCAAAGGAAACTTTCTTTGTATTTGTCGTCGCAACCCCCACAAATTATTTTGTAAATTGCTATTTTTTCTAAACATACGACATTACGAAATAATAATAATAGAGAGATTATAATGGGTTCCTCACTTAAACGTATCTTAGCTTTTGCTTTGTACTATCTACCTGTATTTATTGTTTTTGTGGGACTGTTTATAAGAGTCACTGGAGGATCTGCCGATATTCTGTTTCATTATAATAACGTTAGATATGCAAAATATTATGAATGTTTGGAACAAGTATAATAGTTCATGTATTTGGGAAATATTTTCGATAGAAGAAGGAAGGCTGAGAAATATATTGAAAGAATAGTAAATGCAAAGAATAAGGTAAAAGGTGCTTTGAATGCAATAATTTCTAATAGAAACACGTCAATCAAACACAGCATAATATAAAATATAACAGTGTATGACCATAGTTTTTTTTTTGCATTACAGATCACTCCATTTACAATGCAAGTATATCTTGGAGTACCTAAATGGAGGCAATCCGCTGCTTGATGCATACAATGCTATCATTAAATACATCGACATGATCGCTCAGTTCATTTAGGAGTTGCACACTACGCATGTATGAATTTATTTTGAATATGAATCTGCTCAATCATGTCGATGTATTTCTTTTGGTGTGGGCTCCACACTGCCATTCCATATTCCAATTTTGAACGAATGATGAAATTGTACATTTGCTCGATACACTTCTCATTCGAAAATCCTTTTGATATATGTGTTACGAAACCTAAAAGCTTGTAACACGTTGCAACTAGTTGGTTTATGTGACTTGAGAAAGTCAATCTGGCATCAAAGGCAATACCGAGATCCTCGATCTCAGAAACGTGTGAAATTTTTTTCTTTATTGATCGTATAATCAAACTTTATTGGGGTTACTGAACGGCTTTAAGTAAGACATGTACACTTTTTTTTATTAAAGTGCAGATTGATTTAATAGAATTAATAAAGGGTCGCTCAGTTGGTTTATTATTGTTGAATGAATGAATGAGGAAAGAATGGTAATTAAGACGTGTGAGGGAAGTATTAACGGAAAAATAGGGCGGCCGCAAAAATGGGCATGAACAGGTTAATGATGGGCCGCGGCGGCATGAACAGGTTAACCAGATACTGGAAGACGATTCTATTAGGTACCTCAATAATCGTCGAGCTTGCATGCGAGAAGAGAAGAAGAGAAGTTAGTTATATTTAAAAGGAAACTCTCTCTTTTTACTTCCTCTATATTAACTCGTGGCGTCTGCTTGTCTTCTTGTCTTCTTGTCTGACGAAAAAACTTTGAATCATTTTAAACCCTTTTTCCGTGATCCAATCGAGCTGAAACTTTGCAAGCAGACTCGTGGCGACGATCAAGAAGATCTATCAAATTTTCGTTAAAAAAATTAATAAATTTTTGGAATTATCAAATTTTGAATGGTTTTTTCATACAACTTACTAAGTTGTAGTAGACGTAGACATTGCGTAGACGTAGACGCGAAACCTGATTATAGTATAATGTTGGATTTTTTGAAATTTTTTACTACTCCTTTACTTTTACCTTTCGTAGCGTCGCCCGATCGAAGCCGGGCTAAGCGGGTTAAGCGAAAAAAAAATGTTTCAACTAGTAAATGAGAAAGGGAGTATAATAAAAACTTAGTTTTTATAAGTTACTTTTTTAAAATAAAATAAACTTGACTGAAGAATTAACACATCTTTTGTGTTCTATTTTATTCGAATATGAGAATCCTTCAATTTAAACATGGTCTCTAAGATTCAATTGGAAACCGAGTGAGAACGTACGACAATGTGAACGAGATTTTAATTAGTCTTGCTTTCCAGTGAACAGCGTCAAAAATAATAAGGTCGATTAATAAAGGTGTTAAGGTTGTTACTTAAATAAAATGACTACCTCGAGTTCTCAACTGATAGATAGACGAACAAGTAATTTTATAGATTCCTTCATACAATCCAAATTTTAATTATTAATTTTATGTGAAAGCTTTCCTTACATCTTATCTTAATCTTCCTATTAAAAATGTGATACATTTTTAGTTGGAAGATTACACATATATAATGCAAAGCAATACAAATTATATAGACAATTTTTTTCTACATATCTTTATAATTGATACATCTAATATGTTTTAAATCATTCCTACAATTCAGAAATAAAAGAAAAGTAATTCTTTATTATCGTAAGAGCTTTTTTATATAACAAAATAAAAAAACATGTCATTATTTCTTAAAATGAATCAAATTATTATTTTCTGACGATTCGGTAAAAAAATATCACAAAGAAATGATTGAATGAACAAATAAAACCTATCCTAAAAGTGTTGTTGTTGTTGATATAACATGTTGTTACTAAAAATATTGATGTTTTATTTTCCCTTAATTTATAATTAACCTTTCCAAATCAGCCATGCTCTCATACATTTCCATTAAAACATGTCCAAAAAAAGTCAGCGTGTATCCAATTTCCCTTCGACGATGAAATATAATCAAGTATAAATGTGCATTTGCAGTAACTTATAGACTATTTCTGTGAATCTAATTAAAGTGTAAAAATTGCGAAAAAGGTACGGTTCAATGAAACGTAAAACTAAAATGTGATTCCGAAGCACTCTTCCCCACTTCAACTTTTAATTGAGTCACTCGAGATATACACACTTTATGAAAATATCTCTTCTGTATTGTTAGTGATTTTAATGATTTTCAAACGAAATATTCTGTGGCGAATAATTATAATCATTAACGGTGCCGGAGAGACTTCTGAGCGACGCCTGAGGAGGAGGCCTGTTCTTTAAAGTCTTCCTGGGTTTGCCTGGGTTCACGAAACAAACCGTCCTTTGTCTATGTTTTTCTTAAACTTATCTATAGCATTATAAAAAATACTCTCACGCACCCATGTTGTTAACTCATCTTACCGTGGACATTATTTTTTTTAAATAATTCTTAGTTTTTTTTTATTTTTAACAGCTAAAATGGCTTTAAAACAGTGAATATGACATACTTACATTAAATATATATATATATATATATATATATATATATATATATATATATATATATATATATATAAATATATATTTTTTGTTAAATAGAGAATATTGATGTGACACGGAATACGTGTCTTTACAAATCTTTATAATTGATATAAACTAAGCTAAATGCTTGTGCTATGAAAATAGGACTAACTTGCTGGTATGGAGTGAGGTTCGAACCCGCGATCTTTGGATCACGAGGCGAGAGTCCTAACCACAAGACCAATAAGCTACTATTACTACTACTACTACTAAAAGTAACGATTATAATAGCGCAATTCGTTCATTATATTTTTTCAACAATGTAATGTAACTGAAAGATTTTGCAACCATTTTAATAAATTTAAGATAGTCGTTTATTTTGTAATAGTATTGAAGGGAAAAGATATTTCACATGTTCGTACAGTAATGAAAAGCCCACAAAATGGGTAAATTTTTTTCGTTTCTTAAACATCGTTGGTTTGGTAATTCATAAATTCATTAAATAATCAAGTTTGCGATATTTTAGGAAGATATGCGTATTTAAAGTAAGTGGAACTTAATGAATAAATTTTAATTTAATACCTTTCCATACAAAAATGTGATACAAAATGCTAGAGAATCTAAAGGAAAAAGTGGTGCATTTCGCTCACATTGCCAGATGATCACCTTAACTAAACGTAAAGTTGACTCGGTCAAGTCATGATTTTTTTATTTAATAATGCAATAATACTGTATTTCTAAATATTAAAAAATAAGGTTCAGCAGATAGTGCGCAGGGCGCCGGATAACCGAAATCCGCTCTTTAGTAGCGCTGCGCAGCTGGCTGGGCTGATCGTGTTTTAAGCGTCTTTATGCTGTCGTTCATGGTAATCAATGTTTTTCTCGTTTTTAGCACTTATACACTGTAATTGATACGTATATTCACTTATATACATATCAAATACTATTTTTTTGATTAACATAAGCAAAAAATGTAAAATATTCATATTTATCCGACGTAAAATTTGAAAAAAGTCTGCATGAACACTGAGTTTACATCAACCGAACTGGCGTTTCAATTTAAGCACCGTATGGAAAAGGTTAACAATTATTATATTACTATAAACCAAGTTTAAACGACTGACTTTAGGCTTAGAAAATAGCCTCTGTAATTAATTTTTACCGAATTAGGTAGAGGTGATTTTAATAAATTATCAAAATATTTTCTCAGTAAACGTTTATTTATCGTTTTATATTTAAAAAAGCAGATTAATTACACAAGTTGTTATGAAGAAATGTGATTTTTTTAAATGTAAGTCACTGTAAATTTACAATTACACCGTAAAATTAAAAAACAAACACAATTCCACTATTAATTTACAAACAATCACATTTTTAGACTGCGATTTCACCTTAGTTAGGGTCTGTCAAAACTTTAATATCAAAATGAAGGGGAAGCGTCATTTTAATTAGCTTTTAATAATTAACTATTTTTAAAAAACTAAATGTTAAAAAAATATTGACATTGCAAGGAATTTCAGTTTCTGGAAAAACAATTTTAGAAGATAATTTAAAATTCGTGAAGAGAAATGGAATGAGTGCCGACAAAACGATACTTTGCCAAGGTCTGCTTATCGCGGGAAAAAATGCTTTCACGGGTTTCATGCTTGTGTATTTTATTTCGCCACGCGACTACGTCACGAAATCTCCAGCGGAACAATTGAATCGCCATCCATTTTGATTTTGAAATCAAAGCGGGAAGGGAAAAATGTGCCCTCTGCGCGTTGCGTATCTCCCGAGGGGATTACCCTCGCCTTCCTCGTCCAGAACACACCCCTAAACAGGGTTGTTACACTGCTATCATATTTTTATATAATTATATACATAATGCATAATTAACACGACACCTCGCTGTAATGTGGGTTCCCACAATGAAGTGTTATGAATTAAAATTTATGCTATATTAAATCCTACACGCAGAAAAAGATTTTTGTGTATCACAACATTAATATCATGATAGTAGCCCTCATAGCCTAGTGGGCATAACATTTGCTTTTCAGTTCCGGGGTTCCGGGTTCCGGGGATGAGGTAATACAATATATCTAAATGCCTACTCAAGCTTGGATGTTTTTGCAATTTAACAACTAATGAGAATATAGATAAAGAGCTCACGCCTGGTTGAGGATTTTTATATTATTATTATTGTCTACGGTAGGTATAATTGGTTAATATTTTTTGTTAACAAATTATTTTAAAATTTCAAAATGGCGAAATTATGTGCTGTCCCGAAAACCTCCTTCTCCGTGACACCCGCAGCTGGTGGAGATAATAGTTTTTTCGTGCAAATGAAGCGTTTGAAAATAATTTTCATTTTCTTTTCCAGAATAAATCGTAATAATTAAACGTTAATGAGTTAATAATATAATATAATAATTAAACGGCGCATTTTATCAAAAATAATAATGTATTACATGGTAGATAATGTTATTGGTTATAGTGTAAAAATTTGGACGAAATCGTTCCAATCGTTTTTGAAATATTTTCTCAACCAGTCTGAAAAATGCGAAATAATGAAATTCGTTTTAAAATTTTAAAATATATTATCTTTAACTTGTAAATTAACTTAAGAATTTTTAAATGAGTGATAACTCAAATTATTCTTCAAACATAAAGCAAAAATAAATTTTGTAAATGTCGAGGTGGGTGGAGCCCCTTAATAGATATATATAAATGTGGTTTTACTTGAAATTGTATTTCGTTATGTTATGTACAAATGTAAAGTAATTGTGAAATTAAAAATTATGAAAAAACGTGACAGGAATGATGTGCTACGATAGAAGAGTAATGTTATCCCTGCTTAAACTGCACGTTGGTAAGTTACTTAATTGATTGGTTAGTTTGTTCGTTAGTCATTTTAAAATATATAATACGTATCTATCGAATAATTTAAAAAACCTTTACTTTTTGAGTATTTATAATAAGTGCAGCCACCCCTGCGCCCATAGAACCCTCTCAAATCTCCCAACCCCTAAATAAGTATAGAGACGGGCACACGCTTGGTGCCCGGGCCAAGGCGTGCTACCCTAGTTACTACCCCAGCGCGTGCCACCCTAGTGCCATTCATAAGGGATGCAGGCCCCACGCGGAGATAATCTTGTGCTCTAGCAGTATCGAAAATATTAAAAGAAATCTATTAAAATTGTGATTTTGTTTATTTCGCTGTTTTTTTTTAAATTAATTAATTCAAAGATTTGTCACTCAGCAGTGATTATTATACTTTTATTTATGTATGAATCAAAACCAACCATTTTATTATTTCTTCTTCCTTTTCTTTACTCGTTTACCTGATTATTGAGGATCGTGATCTGCTGATGTTCTTGAAGATTTTTCTTCTCTCCGTTCTCAGCTGTTCTAACAGTTTATCTAGTAAAGTATGATCTAACGCATAATTTGATGAGTTCATTGAATTGGTGATTAGCCTTTTCCTATCTCATCTTCCACTTTTCCCGTTACTTCTCGCTTCTCTAGGAGTTTGATCATCATGGTTCGTGGACAATCTCTCTCAAATCCTTAATTGTACTAATATTGGGGTGCTGGTATACATTCAGGGATTCTAAGCATTCACCCTCAGCACCACATTTCACTAGTTTATTTCTCTCAATTGATTTTAATGTCCGCGTTTTCCCTTCATGTAAGTATATGAAAAAAGTAAGAAATTTTAAGTTATTTTAATTTGCCCTAAATTAAACTTTGTAATTAATACATATACGTTGAGTTCTTTTGGCAATATTATAGTTTCGGGAGGAGCAGTCCCTCTCATCAACAAGTGTAATTAATAACTAGTCTAAATTCCGAATATTTTGGGTAGAGAATCGGTTCGCGTTATGGGGAGGATTTTTTTGTCATTAGAGAAAACAACCCTAGAATCGGAGAGGTGTCGTGGAGTGTGATTTATATCCTTTTCGATTTTATTGGTTGCCAAATTGTTAAATCCTTTATGAGGATTCGAGTGACGTAGTCAAATTTATGTCGAAAAATGTTCTCAGGTTTTCACGGTCATTCAGAATCGTCTGTGTGTAGTTTTCTGGGATATTCTGCCATATGTATCTGACCTCTCTAGCCGACATTTTGGATCGCATTGCAGGATCCATCATCAGGGCTGATAGGTCAGATACACACGGCAGAATGTCTCAGAAAACTATAATCACAAGATAATTTATGACTATCGAAGGTTGGTATCAATGGTTGGAAAATCCCGAAAGGTTATTATTTGTTTGGCAACGGCGGTGTTATTATATTATTGCATTTAGGTTTCTTTCGGATTTTTGTTACTGTCTTCACAAGTTCGTATAATCCACTTTTTCTAATAAATTAAATTTTAGCTTTTGAATAAAGAAGAATGTTAGTGATGTTAGATACTTGTATAGTATAAATTTTTTTTATTCTCTTTGATTTTAGTTTTTTTATAAAATTTGATATTTATGACCAAAATGAAGAGATCGTACGAAAAAAATCACTTGATTTTATGCCATCAGAATTATTAATATTTTCCATTTGAAACAAGTTAATAAATTGCTTTGTAAAAAATGACGATTCACGAAATAAATTAGGTGGATGACACTCGATGACATCGCGGTCTGGATGACAGATTTCAGATTTTTCGGACAGGTCAGATTTCAGAGCTTTTCGAATATTTGCAATTGGCTACGGTGGCGACGAGCGCTGGTCTGGATGGACGCTAGGTCCCGAGCGTTTCAAAGTGACTGAACAAAACTTATGGAACTGTTCTCACCCGATCTCGCCCATGATCGAATGTCTTTGACAAACGCTTATACACTCTGGTCCCTATGTGCCGGCTGATTCCAAGCACGAAACCACGGAGAGAAAAACGATGTTTATTTTCCATTTTACTAAGAGTATTCAAAGTCAAATACAAAGTAAAACGTTTACGCAACAGTGGTCAAAGGATTCAAAGAACTGAAAATAAATTTTTTATAAATATATTTATAAAAAATAAGACATTAATCGACAGACTGTTTGTTTGCCAGTATTATGATGATAAAAATATACTAAAATAATTAAGAAATGTTCAAAATTTATAAAGTTATATCTAAATTTTTAAATTTGCAAGAAATTTTGATGTTTTCTGATAATTTTAAAACGCTTTTTATTCATATAAAGAGATTATTTTAAACAATATACAATGTTTTTATTCCCACATTTTAAGTCTTTAACCAGTATTTCACCAACAAATAACTCACTCACATTCAACAAGGGCACAGGTGAACTGCAACTATCTTGTACCAAAATTCAAAAAAACATTTTCACAAAGATTTCACCTCTTCCAAGCACCAAAAACATTCAATACTCTTAACACTAAACTTAAAACATGTAGCCATAGTCTCGCGTATTTTTTTTCTAAAGTGAAACTCTGGCTGCATGAAAAGGGAAGGAAGCATGCCCAAAACCTATTAAAAGCCATGATATAAACTAAATTTAAAATATACTATTCCTACAAGAACATTTACTGTCATCTTTTTAAATACTTTTAATTGTTTTATTTTATTTTATTTTATTAATATCCTATTCAGATCATTTTTTTTCCTTTGTCTATAATATAATTAATTAACACCATTATTAAATTGTAAACATTTAATTATTACTATTACTTAATTTTAATTGGCAATAAGATTTATTCACAAATGTTATATAAATAATAAATATTCTTGAACATTATACTACTGGAAGAGCACTGTCTGCTATAATACAGTAAATTACTAGTGTAGCAGGCAGGGCGTCAAATCAATTTAGTGTTTACTTGCTGCCAAGACACTCAACAACAATGAAAAAAGCTTCATTAAATTTTGTAAACACTGTAAACATTTGTAACATTGAACATTGAATAAACATTTGAATTTGAATTTGAATTTGAAACTTTGCAAGAGAAAGGATTTTAAGTGAAAATAATAGAACATTGTTGGCATCTTCCATTTGAACCACCAAATACCTGCATAAGCACTGTTACGCTCTTTGACACCAATGTAATAGAAGAACAAAAATAAAAATGTTGAATGACATAAAATTGTGATCAGTTAATCTAGAAATAATATATTACAACGAGATGCTAGAATCCGCATTGAATTGCACACTCTCCGAATCCCTTGTAATATGTCATTTTAGAACAACATTATAGTATGCTCTAGAACAACACTCTGGAATCATCTATAAACGTCTGGCACAATCTTGAATCAACTGGAGCATTCTCGTAGACACTGGAAATTTCGATGAAACGCTAGAAATACAAAGAATGTTTTCGAAGATTCGAAAAACCAAAGTGTTTCGTATAAATCCGCCGCGGCGGATCAATGTTTGTTTCGACGTTTCTACTGGTGTGGTATGGCCAGCGCAAGTGTAAACCGAGCAAAATAAATTACTTACGTGCGATAGTTGAACAGAATTTTCTCGAAAGCGTTAACAAACGATGATAAAGTGGTCATAGAAGAGTGATAGACTTCGAAAGAGTGTGAATTGGAGATTAATGTTTAAATTTAATTCGTGTCCAGTGACTTAAAATAATTGATCAGTAATAAATAAATCGTTTCATTCAAATTTCCAATATTTTTATCTGTCTCCCAAACTTTTAAAAACTTTTAAATATGTATTAAATATTATATTATGACTTTAAAAGCTTGTTCTTTTGCTTTTCACTCTATATTATTACTTTTTTGTTTTTGAATTTCTATTACATTATATTTTCTATATGCTTTTGCTTGTTATATACTTGCTTTATAATTTATATTATATTTATCTTTATATATTTGTATCTATATTTTAAGTATTTTCTTTCCACTTTATGTCATTAATATTTTTACATGTTATTATTTTTTTCTTTAAACTATATATTCTATTAATGTACACTTTATCTTTTGTAAAAGCCTGTAGGGCGTTCATAAATAAATAAA
This sequence comes from Agrypnia vestita, assembly GCA_016648135.1. Classification (NCBI taxonomy): domain Eukaryota; kingdom Metazoa; phylum Arthropoda; class Insecta; order Trichoptera; family Phryganeidae; genus Agrypnia; species Agrypnia vestita. Next base: position 55,019 of record JADDOH010004093.1, read on the forward strand.
TAAAATAAATTATATCAAAAAAAAAAAAAAAAAAAAAAACAATATTGATTTCATTTGGTTAACAAATGAGTGAAAAAATTTAAAAAAATGTATTACATTAATTTTAATTAAAGGTAGGCTTGTCTTAATTTCACCAGGCAACCCATTCGCAATATTTTTGCTCATGTATTATGATTGCTAAAAAATATATTTCATTCGGTTAACAGACGGGTGTCTTAGTCGGGATGTATATTTTCTAATTTTCTATACCATCCTTTCCTAGCTCATACGTTTCACATGACCCATTTTAGTGATCTTTTTTTAGCCCATCAACTACGCCACTGCCAGCATAAGATTCACTTAAAATTTCTTATTATGTTCTTTCCTCGCTATTGAACACAAATACATCAAATATTTGTTAAAAATCTCAACCATCGAAGAGCGTACCTACACAAAATAATGTATGAATATGATCGAAGCAAAAGCGCTGTGCCAGAATAGAAAAATATAGTATTCTATCATATCTGCCTACCCCAGCGAGTATAAGGCGTGAATGTTTTCAAGACAGGATATTTAATAACATTTTTAATTAAATGAATAACATTTTTTAAATATAGTACAGCCTACATATATTAGGTCCTTATATATGAAATTGGCGTTTTGCCGTACTGGCAAATTTGATCTCAAATATCTTCTCTTTGGTTAGGAATTCCAAATCCAAATTTATACAGCTATTTACTCATGTATTTGTGTTTTGAAAATAATAATTCATTTGTTTTTTCCTCAATTGTTTTTTTCTTTGCGTCACTCAGTTTACAAAATGAAAAACTTGAAATATCGCGTTATTTACGAGTACGAGTTCCACCGTGGCACCAGTGCTGCAGAAACGGCTCGAAGGATTAATGATGTGTATGGCGACGGTGCCGCAAAAGAAAACACAGTGCGTTTTTGGTTCCAACGTTTTCGTTCTGGAAATTTCGACCTGCAGAACAAGCCCCGTGGACGGCCGGAGACCAAAGTTGATAATGAAGAATTGAAGGCTATTGTGGAAGCGGATCCATCGCAAACCACATCCGAGTTAGCTGCAGGCTGCAGTGTTAGTGATAAAACTGTTTTAATCCACTTGAAGTAAATTGGTAAGGTGAAAAAGCTTGAAGGGTGGGTACCTCACGAATTGAGTGAAGCAAATCAACAAACGCGCGTTGACTGCTGCGTTGCATTACTCAACCGGCACAATAATGAAGGGATTTTAAATCGAATCATTACCTGTGATGAAAAGTGGATCCTGTACGATAATCGGAAGCGCTCATCGCAATGGCTGAACCCTGCCGAACCAGCCAAACCATGCCCCAAGCGAAAATTGACTCCAAAAAAGTTACTTGTGAGCGTTTGGTGGACTAGTGCTGGTGTCGTTCACTACAGCTTTCTTAAATCTGGCCAGACGATTACGGCAGATGTCTATTGTCAGCAACTGCAAACCATGATGGAAAAGCTAGCTGCTAAACAACCGAGGCTGGTTAATCGCTCTAGGCCACTGCTGCTTCATGATAACGCTAGACCACACACTGCACAACAGACGGCTACCAAATTAGAGGAGCTTCAATTGGAATGTCTAAGACATCCACCGTACTCTCCGGACCTTGCCCCAACAGATTACCATTTTTTTCGAAATTTGGATAACTTCTTGCAAAGGAAAAAATTCAACTCCGATGGGGCAGTCCAAACCGCCTTCAAAGATTTGATTGATTCCCGTCCGAATGGTTTTTTTAGTAAAGGGATCGATGAACTACCTATGAGATGGCAAAAGTGCATAGATAGCAATGGTACATACTTTGATTAAATAAATATATTATAATAAAAAAAAATCGGCTTTATGTTCCTCCCATACTAAACCTCAATTTCATATGTAAGGACCTAATATTTAATAATTCAAAAGAATATCATTTATGCGTTAAAAGGAATATTGTTAAAAAGAACTCCACTTTAAAAAATAAAATATTATAGAGGTATCATTACCAGTTACGATAGCTAAACATGTTAATGAGAAAAAATTTACAGATCTCAGGGATCTCTAGCAGAGACAATAGTAATACATGAATGATTCTTGATTCGAACATATAAATAGAACTTTCAAAAAATTTGATAACGTGTGGATTTTCTTATGATGGAATTGGTGAACGATGCATTGTGTACAGTGATCACTTAAACCAGCTCATAGAGTTGTAAGCCCTGAGCCATTGTATAAAAGACTTATATCCGTTTTTTTTCATATATAAGTTAGCTTCGTCTCTGTGAAACTTCTATAATCGACTCTGGAATATCTTTTACCTTTCAAAGAAATACTTCTGCGTTTTCTCATAATGTATTCCCAGTACGGATCCCGGGGAACATTCCAAGGATTGCCCACATGGAAATGTCATGCCATTATTTAGAAAGGTTACTGGGCTAATAGAATTACCCTATTCTGTAGGAACCTCTGAACATTTCTCGCAATTTCTTCCGATTAACTCCACAACCTTTGCAGCTTTTGTGTAGATACAGAGAATTGAAAACCACAAATTTAACAAACAAGATTACTTATTGTCTTTTCATATTCGTGGGTATTAGTATTGAGTCACTTTGTTCTAGTCAAGCTTTTAGTTTTTAGTTTTTAGTTTTCAGTATCTGGTGATCACAAGGAGTGGCAGAATCAAGAATAAGAGATTATATTGTATCTTGTTTGCTGTTATGCGCATGCTCTCCTCATAGCAAGTAAATTTATGATTTTTGGTAACATTTAAAAAAATATAAAAATGAGAAAGTTGGAGCATGATAATATACATTTTATTTATTTAGTCTTAGTTTGAAAATACTTGTGAATTGATTTGTCTCGAGTATAAATGATTTAAAATCGTCAAGCACATTTTAGGCAAATATTATAGAAATACTTATAATTATTTATTATTATTTAAGTATTTTCAGAAATATAATCCAAAATAAAATGATACATTTGATAATAAAATCAAATCATAGTCATTTATAGTCCAAAAAAATTTGGACTTTGCATGAGAAAAACATGTTATAAAGAATTGGACATTTAATGAATTCATGTCTGGAATCATTAACATCTTCGGGAAATGTAAAATTATTAGATTTCTTACAGCAAAAAAACCAATCACTACAACAATGCTATTGACAGCGTCAAGTAAACTTAAGTCTGTATGGAAAATAAACGATTTAGGTATTTTTCTGGACGAAAAATGGTCCTTCATTTACCATACTCACAATATTTACACAAAAGCTATGAAAATTCTTGAATTTGTGTAAAGATGATCTAAAATCTGTCTGTCTGTCTGTGTTGAACGGCCGGAGGTGAAGCTTGAACCCCGGGCCAGCAAACCCGAAGGTGGAGGCGATAGCGATGTTGCTACCGCCGAGCCTATGTTACATGTCAAAAATACAGTATATATAAGACTTAGCAAAGAAGCGAATCATTTCATGTTCCGCCCACCACGATCACCAGGTTTATAATAGTACCTTTAACTGTGAAAAAAATATGTTCAAATATTTTGATAAAAGTCGTTATTACTATTTCATAACTGTCGGTTATAAATAAGTAAAAACTTAATCTTTAGGAACTGGCATGTAAAAGTACCGTCATTTATGACGGGTCACAGCTAGTATTTGTATAAAAACCATAGAACGTGTCCAACGTAAATTCTTGCGTTCCATTAACATTTTACTGAATGTTCCGATTGAATTGAATATAATATTTTTGCAACAATTTAAATCGAAAAAATATCCTAATTACTTTTTCTCTTCAAAATACTAAATAACGTGACGTGACAGCCCTGCACTTTTATACATGATTAATAAACATGGCACCTACTAGAAATACAAGGGTGCCTACACTATTGTATTGTGTCAATAATATCAAACGTGGAATATAACTCGCCAGAATGCACAATTCAGAGACTAGACATTTGTAGAAATTTTTGATGTAAGTCTTAAAATATGTTTCAAAAAAATTTTTTAATATTAATTGTAAATAAACAAACTGACAGACATTGCAAACATTTGAGACGATCGTTTGATTTGTAATATTACTGAAAAAAAACATGTCGTAAGTCTATACAGTCAGATAAGGTTCACAAAGTGGAGCAATTTTTTTTTTTTTTACATCGTATGTTTTATCTTATTTTTATTTATCTTATCTTTTTTTTACATCGTATCGTATGTTATTTATTAATTGATTAAAATAAATGAGTTTGTGTCATTTTAAGAAAATAACGCATTTGAAATATATGGAACCTGATGAATAAATTTTAATATGATATCTCTCCATACAATAATGAGATACAAAACGCAAGTGAAGATATGAGAAAAAATTGTCAATTTTGCTCACATTGCCAAATGATCACCTTAACGTTCTAGAAATGTACAACATTATTTTACATTTTATATTAATTTTCACTTTATATATTTATTTTTTACATTCCTTTATATTTAATAATTTACATTTCTTTTATTGATATATTTATTTTTATAATTAATTTAAATATATATGATATAATTAATTTAAACTTGATTAATTAATTACACCTCGCTTGATGTTCTTTTAGTAAATCGTATTCTAATTATATATTTCATAGGAGCAAGTTCACCGAATATTTTTAATATGTTACTTTATTTTATATAGATAGGTGTAGGTACAGAGTTATTTAAAAACATTAGTAAACTCGCAGGACTATATTCCTGTCTTGATTATGAGTAGAAAAATTTCAAGCAGACATGACCATATCAATAGTTACGGAATTATGCAAAATCAGAGTGTGCATTTTTTTTCAATATTTATGACTTATTTTTCACAAAACATTGAACTATCATTACATTTACTTATATCAATTACGAAAAATTCATTTGTTTCAATACAAGTTAATAACATTATAAAAATAAATAACATTATAAAAACCCTGTAGAAATTCCCATTGGAATGTCTTCCAATTGGATTTGAAAGGTTTTTTATTATTTTATTTATTTTCTACTAATGAATTTTTTGTATTCGATATAAGTAACCGTAATTATAGTCCAACGGTTTACAAAAAATAAGTCAGAATTATTGAAAAAAAAATGCAAACTTTGATGTCGCGCATCTCCATAACTACTGATCATGGTCATGGTTGCTTGAACATTTTCGACACTCATAATCAAGGCAAGAATATAGTCCTGCGAGATTATCAATGTTTTCTAAATAACCCTTCTAAATAAACCTAAATAATATAAATTATAATGTGATTTCACAACTTTTTCTTAAAACATTTTTTGTAATCGTTTTATTATCCACAATAATATTAATAAAATAAAACAGTAAACGTGTAATTTGATTCCATTTTTCACATTTGATTCCATTTTTCACATTTGATTCCATTTTTCACATTTGATTCGCAGTTGCCGGTCTGGGGCGAGGCATGCTTCTCTGAGAGATCTTCGAGCGAGATCCAGCTCGGACTTCATTACCGGTCCGGCCCTGAAGCCTTTCTTCTCACATCGGAAATAAAGCTTTCCTCGAGGTAATATTCCAAATGTCTATAGAGTACGAAATCATATTGCATTGAAAAATACTTAAGCCCCCTTCAAAGTAAACTAATGATCGTAGAAAAATGTGTAACGTTCAAAGGTTTTTAAATTGAATGTACGAGGGAAGAAAATTATGAAATGGGTATGTGTACGTACCCGGGGAAGGCAAGTTACTTCCGTTTTTCTTTTTCATCGACCATGATGGTGATATAATGTTGTTTTATAATCTACCACATTGGTGTGACACAATGTGTATGTTTATATCGTTCATAAAATTTTCTATGGATAAAAAATCTCTCTTAACATGCGTTTATCAATCGTATTTCCTCGTTTTATGTAGTATGACTAAGTAAAATAAAGAATATTCACTATAATTTTACAAATTAAATTAATAAATTAATAAATTAAAAACAAGTAATCTTCCAACTGTTAAGCTAGGTACCTGTGCCCTTAATGTTATTGATCATTTTGTTTATTTTTTTCGCGTTTTATTTTTTTTTATTTTTAAATATTTTCTCGTTAATTTTGTATTATGAAGGTACCTAATAATACTTCTTTCTTCCGATGTATTTATTTATGATTGTCTTTCTTTAATTTTTTTTCTTCCTTTATTTAATTTTAACATACTGAACTTATAATGTTGTGAAACAATTTTGGCAACTTATATTTTTTTCATGTTAAAGCTCTAAATAATACATAGTATAATGATAAATGTATAATCATTCCTCTCGCGTCCAGAAATTTTCGATGAATATAAAAATCATAATTTGTAAGTATATCAACAGAGTATCAACCATGTTAGATTTTACATTATGTGCGTTTAAAGAGATCATTCATAAAAACCACTATAAATGAAATTTATTATTTTTCATTTTTAAAGAAATTTCATAATATCTGAATGCTATATTTTGAAATGTCATAGTTTTATATCGGGAGTGCGATTTATCAATCCATTTTATATCTCATACCTTGACATGCGACGTCAGACCCAACTTGCGGCTGCCAAGTATGAAGATTAAACTTTTAACCTTTGGATCAGTAGGCATGTTCACACCCACTCAATCACCCAAAAAATAGACTTGAATATGTATGGAGACTCACCGATTTAGGATTTTTGGTTTGGTCACATTTTGGCTAGCCAACTTATATACTTGTCATAAAGTCGTGATGGGTAGAAGATTTGATGCCGCATTCTTCCATTATGCTACCATTGTTTTGATTTTTTGCATGTACCAAATGTACCAGACATTTGCGCGATCCTATGTTGAGGTTTTAATGTACGATATGTTAATATATTTATTTTTTATTATATTTTCATAAATCAATCGTCGTTTCGTCAATAATTGTCAATAATTGACATATATTTTTTAACTTCTTCAAAAAGAGCAAAATAATTTTGTGGTGACATAATAACTAATAAAAATGAACTATGTTTTCACCACTTTTGTATTGAAAAATATCAATATGTTTCAGAGCCCATGGCCCCTTCTTCAGGATATAACAATGTTTTTATATTATACTATATACTAACAAATAAAAAATCAAAGTATAGACAGTCAAAATATAATATTATATCGAATTATATCGAAAATGAATAATAATGAAGTACCTATATACAAATTATACAGAATCATAGTTTGATGAATTAGAATTTTGTAAATAAGAAAAAGTGTTAATAGTAAATTGAATATTATAAATAATCAGGTCCCTTTTACAAATAGTTATCTATTAAATTTGTGTTCATGTTAGATAGTACTTCATTATTATTCATTTCCTATGTATAATTTTTATTGTCTAAGCTTCGTCTAATTTTTGATTTTTAATTTGTTAGTATACATTTGTATCCTGACGAAGGGAAATTGGGCTCTGAAACATGTTGATATTTTTCAATACAAAAGTGGTTTAAAAAAAGTTCATTTTAATTAATTACCTATTTTTTTAATTTTTGTTATATTAGTTTTTCTAAAAGATAGGTTTTTACTTAATTATGACATAATTTATGAATTCAAGTCAAATTGTTTAGTTTACACCAATTATTATATTTCATTTTTTACTCCTTATACAAACAAAATACTTTTTAAAGGCATCGCAAGGTATCACAATAAAAACACTGAATCTATTATAAAATCCAACCGCTACATACATTTATACAGTATTATTATTATTACTGTACATTTATACAGTAATAATAATAAATTAAGTACGACTGTCATTAGAAGCCAATCAAGACATGTTAGCACCGGCGTTGGAAAATCCCACGTTTCCACAAACACTTCCAGCAAATAATTTTTCAAACTTTCACGTGAAGGTGAACTGCGATTTACAACGGTTGTGTTCCAAATTCATCGACAAGGCACTCTGAAGATGAACAGTCTACATTTTTCGAGAACAATGTGTCTTCTCTAGAATGAGTCGTATATTTAAATTTAAATATATATTTATAGAGGAGTTAAGGAGACGAGGCGAAGAGTTGAAGAGTTAATTAGGGAATCACATAATAGTTAGAAAACGAAAAATAGTTAAGTGGATATTTATTCACCTAACAATTATTATTAATTACTAACACTAAACTATTAATTATCCTCTATTAAATATTTATTCAATAGAGGATTACTTTTATTTGATACAAATTTTATTTGATTATTAATTATATTCGATCAAGTATATAATAATTAATTATATTAATCCTAACACTTTTTCTAATCTCAATTCTTCCAAAATTGTTAATCCGCTTATCAGAACATTTTTACAAATCCTTAAGATAGAATTGGTACAGATACAGCCCGCATGTTCATCTTCAGGAGTGTTTGAAACGCGCGGAAGTATTACGTAGATAATTCTTCCTCTCACAAAATACTTCATAATAAATTAATATCGCTTTCTCAGTACGTCTGAGATTATTAACCGAGATAAAGATCCAACCTCTCTCACGCATAATTTAACTTAATGGTGAGACAATTTGAATTATTACATTTTAATTTTATGCAAATTTTGTAATATATCAGAAGTTAGTGGATACAATTCCAAGTAAATATATTATATAATACAATTATATTTGTACAAAAGTTAATAATTTGTCAAAGTCCGTTCTAAAAGGCAGAAAAACTTATAGAGGCGATAGCGGAACTTTTTATTATAACTCATTATTTCCATTCGTATCATACTTATAACCCCCTCAATATTAATAAATATATAATCTACTTTAGATCTTAGCATCTGAGCCTAATCATTCACAGAGATGGGGTATGTTCAGCAGATGTCTACCATGTATGAGGTGGATCAAACGTAGATCAGCAACAGGAATCTTGTGTGACCCAAAAATACTTATAAAATTAAAAGGAAAGCATACCAGACTATCATTACACCCGCAATTATGTATGGCTCCGAATGCTGGACTATGTAATCTCATACTCTAGGCAACTTGAAAAAGCAGAAAAACGAATGCTTAGATGGTAGCCTGGGCGTCACGGACATTAACAATAAGCCGAAAGAACGATAGCTGATATAGTACGGGCACATAAGACGGAGACCACAAGACGATACGGTAAAGTCATCCAGAAGAAGACCACAGAACTTCTGGTGACTCAACACTTCAAAATCTTGCAGAGAAAAACAGCCTGAGAACGAGAAGAGCCGACCCCTACAGCCTACCTAGGCAATGAGTTGGGACAGCGCTAGGAAAAGAAGTTATTTATTAACTGTCACTGAAAAGATCTGCATTTTCATTATTGTACTGGCCGTCCGTACCCGGCGTTGCTACGGTTTAGGATAGAGCTAAAAACAAGTTTGTGGAGGACACAAAGGTTCCATTGTTTCGCAAAGTTTCTTATAAAAACAATGTTCCCAAAAACAAATTTAATTTAGGCTGGGATGGAAGGGATATCCAGGGGGAAATGTTGCCTATATTACCCGCCGGAATTTAATCGTCGAGTCTTAAAGAATAAATATTCAAAATTTGAGTCAAATCGGTAGAACGATACAGATTTGCATTGAAAATATATCATAGAGAGGGGGAGGGGTAAAGGGAGAGAGGAGATATGTCGCGTATGTTACCCACCAAGTCCTTAAGATTAAGTATGCAAAATTTGGGTCAGATAGGTCAAACGGAGTAAATTTGTACAGAAACTATATCGGGAAAGGGAATGGGATACAAGGGAAGGGAGAAATATGACCTAGGTTACCCGCCGGGTCTTAAAGAATAATTATGCAAAATTTGGGTTGAATCAGTCAAACGGTACAGATTTGTATGGAAAATATATCAAGAGGAGGAAAAAGTGTAAAGGGAGAAGAGGAAATATCTCCCATATTACCGGGCGGGTTTTAAAAAAAAAGTATACGAAATTTGAGTCAGGTCGTCAAATGTTGTAGATTTGTACATAAAATATGCCAGGAGGGGTGGGGTAAAGAGGGTGGGAGAAAATGTTGTCTATGTTATCCGCCGGGTCCTAATGAAGTATACAAAATTTGGGTCAGATCAGACAAACGGTGTAGATTTGTAAAGAGAACATACGGACAGACATTGTTTTATGTTTATAAGTATAAACACGCGCGGAATCGAATGCAACGTTGTGTCAAAATTTCAAGTCAATTGGCTGACTAATTTTCGAGTTTTGCGAACACAAACATAGAACATAAACAGAGGCTGAATTTTTATATACAAAATTTGATTACAAAATTTAGGCGTCCGTGTACATTTATTCCAATAAGTCTTTCAATTTCAACCTTTTTCAACAAAGCTCTTCATTAAAACCAAAAAACGTTCATTTCGGTTGCCCGATGTAATTGAACGGTATTGTTTCTTTGTATTTTATTCGTTTTGATAACGAAACAAACGGAAGGTAATGAAATTAGCTTTCCCCCTGCCATTAAACAGGACTTTGCTGCGGTAATCACCCAATTAGATATCAAATACGAATTCTTCACAGATCGTAATAAATTTTTACGAGAAATTTCCATTTCATATTTTTCTCAAATTTGTCAACATTTCGTATTCAAACATCTGAAAGCAATATTGTAAGGAAAAATAAATACTCGTGTATTTTTTTAGATTCTTTTAACATAGGCATATTTTAGATACAAAAATTCTCCTATCATGTTACTTTTCCAATATCAATCTTACATAAAACGAATTTGTGTCGGTATCGGAATTAATATTTACTCAAATTTTTTGAAGAATGTTGGAAAGGAAAACACGTGTTTACGTAAACGCGACAGAGACACGTATCTAATGTACATAAATACGACGTCACATCCAGTGACATTAATTTTGATGTACAAATTTAATGTGCATAATTGATGAAATCTACTAGTACGAACGTGTTTTCACGTGATAAGTCAACCAATTAAGAATATGTCAGAGCTTAAGTGATTTATCCTAAACAATCCACTTATTTACATACGCACTGAATAATTTGTCTTTGTAGGTCTTGATCAATACGTATTAATATTTATCTAATTTATTATAATTATTACGCTACGGTGATCATATCACAATACAGCTTTTGTCATCTTAAACAAGGTTTATTAAGATGTTAGAAGCTGAACTCGAAATCAAATTCACTGTCTTCAGATAAGATTAATGCTAAACAAAATGTACAAAAACGGCGCGGGAATATCGTATAATATTCTTTGTATATGATATAGTGAATTTGTATTGTGAGTTACTTAGTTACTCGTCTAATTTTATTTAACATTTTATATATTTAAATAACTACTCAATGATTGTCTGTAATAATCGTGTTGAACCTATTTAATTTCCCAGGATTTATTTTCGAAGACATCGTTGTCAATTTGAACCATTGCTTGTATTTTATGGGCTTCCTTCAGTATCGCTTACAGTGAATTACCTACATACAAATGTAATCCATCATTACGAAGCCAGCAATTATTGTTCAAGTATCCACATATTATGTGGCGTATGATATATTGTAGTCGTGTCGCTGGACACATATTTCAAGGATTTCCGAATAATTTAGTTAAGAGTCTTCCAAGTACTTCCCATAATTCAACAAAATTCGCATGAATTAATATATCATTTAACCTGTTGATTTACAAGACAACTCTCAATTTTATTTTCTACAGTATTTTTTATTTTTCTACCCCAAAAAATATTGTGTTATCTTCGTAATTTTTATAAAATGTTTTTACATTGTACAGTAATGTCACACTTAAACTATCTATCAAAGTCATTGACGACTTTGTGATTATCTGAGTATAAATATAATAATAAATTAAACATTCCTGAAAATCGACGACTTTGATGGAGCTACCTTAAATCGATAACCTATTAAATTCAAATGAAACGACGATTATTTATAGGTCTAATATTTATTCAGTGGTCTGGATTATTAGGTTGTAATGGCAAAGACCGTAATATCAAGGCTGGATACAATTTGGAAAAAACAGATCCATTACCTTAACCACAAAAATACGTCTAGTAATGTGACTCGTTCTTTTTTCCTTTTGCCTCTATGGAATGGAAACATGGATATTAACAACAAGTAAGAGGAGGAAACGTAGAGATTAGAAAGGTGGAGAAAATGCAAAAGGTGAGAGATATATATTTGATTCATTTAATTCGTACCAAATTTCGAGGGTCTCTGTTCCTTAAAAAATTAAATATATATTTAATCATACAAAATACACTTAATTTGCAGTTTATCAAAGAAATATTCCCATTTTTCGAAATTCGACTAGCGAGAAGACGTCGAAGCTTTCTTTGACATTCTCGTAACGTTGATTATTTCCCCGAACTAATATGGAATAACAAAAAAACTAACCCATAAAAAACAAGTTTTTATTATACTCCCTTTTGAGCTTTGATAAAATACTTCATGCTTTGAAGATTAAATTCTAAAAATATTTATCAGTCAATTTAATCAAGATTTTGATAGATTCAATTATCAGCAATATTGTACCTTATGAATTTTCAGCGTCAAATGATTTAAAATAGTCAAAATCAGATTTGGGTAATGTAGAATTCTTCAAAACTAAGCACAAATCTAGAAGAAATAAATTATTATTCGACTTCTTTCCAAAAACCGAAAGGTGCTGTCATCTGTGTGCCAATAGTCATAAATTTTCGAAATTCGTAGTGAAGTACCTATAACACTGACGGAGTAATTCAAATTTTTAATATTCCGTGACGTCCTCAGTCCGCCGTTGGTAGGAATCAAACTTTTCTTGCAAACTGCGGTTCAAACGGAATATAACGTTGGTGTTTTGATTTAAAACTGGCATGGATGTTGATATTTTTTAAGTGAGTGTATCTGTATTTTTAATTTTAATGGTTTCACGTTTTTTAAAATCATATCGGTTATTCTATTCATATCCTAGAATAAGGGGTAGTGAAATGGCTAACACGCTGTTCGCGATAGACAGAGGTCCGTGGTTCGATTCCAGGTTCCGGTAAAATAATTTAAGTTCAGTTTATTAGTTGTTATTTATATGTATCCTTGTATTTGATTCATTTAATTAAATAATTAATCAATTAATAAAAAATGTAAAATATATTTTCTTAAATATATATTAATATCGTTCATTTTTGAATATTTAAAGATATAGTGTTATTTTAAATTTTCAAGTTAGTCGGTTAAAATGTTTTATTACAATAAGAATAGTGATTTTGGTATATGGAAATAGTGGTTTTGGATTTGGTACAAGATTTTATTATAAATTTGGTTGTTGTCATGATTGAATGTAACATTTTTAAACTGCGTAAGCAAGATTGCGCCAACATCTTCATGACTGGATAAATTGGTCCAACCTTTCGAAACGTCTTAATAAAACCCGCGTTCCTTGCAATGAATATTACATATTTTTGTGGGTTATCCAAATCAACCCCAATTTCAATGTTGGTTGAATTATTTGAAAGGTTTCACTCTCGCCGGCATTTCTCACGCTCCATGTATTCAAATGATGAATATGTATTCTTATTGAACTAATGCGGGGTTAAGTTGGTCAAAAATATATCGTGGGTTTGAATTTAACCATCAATCTTTGGGTGACCGGAGCCCCGACAAAGGGCCGGCTAACGGAAGGGGCGGCCCGCTTCGGTCTATTCTCTACAACCCTTGTGGGAGAAGTGTCTGCTGAAGCACTGGGGCACTTTAGCTGAAGAACCCGGCGGCGCGGTAACTTTATTTTTTAATATCAGCCCCTGTATACTTTGAATTATAGCCGCGCACTTACGTTATTTTTGAGATGTTAAGGTGGGAATCCCATCAAAATTCTCCGGTGGACATATCATTTTACGCGTAAATGCTTTATTTTTTATTTGTATTATAGATTATCAGTTTCCATAATTATTTAATAACATTTTACTGTAAACTCTATCCATGGAACTTTCTAAATTAACCCATTAAATGTGAAAGTTAATTTTGTACTCGCGTCGAGAGGTGCTGAACCGCCAACAAATGTTGAGATGTATAGGAATTTTAATAACCACTTAAACAAATATGAACTAACTGCAAGTTCGAAAAAAATTTCATGTGGACTATATTTAAAAAAAAAGGACTTTAGTGCCTTAGTACCTAGTATACCTTATTTCTCAATTTTAAATATTATTTATTAAATAATAAAGAAACAATATTAATAATTTCATAATAATAAAGAGGACAATGTGGCAGTCACAACAGATCAACAAACCTAAACAAAGATGAAGAAATAGAAGAAGAAACGATACTCGAAAAGGAAAAAGAAAAAAATTAATACAATAATTAATAAAAACGTATTTTGTTTTCCCCACTAGTGTATTGAAAATATCAACATGTCCTTTCGTCAGTATATAATGTATACTAATAAATTGAAAATCAAAAATCGAAGTTCAGGCAGTAAAAATAAAATAAAAAATATATGTAAAATTAATAATAATGAAGTAGATACTGACATGAAAACAAATTTAATATATAACTACTATTTGTAAAAAGAACCTAGTTATATAAAATAAACAATTTACTCTGAAGAAAAAATAAATACTTTTCTTGTCTATTTTCTAATAAAAACATTATTTATCATTTTAAATATGAGGTGTATTTTTGCAAAACTGACTTATTCCAATTTTTATCAAATTTAACCTGTGAATGAAATATTCTTTTTGATATATTTCCACACAATATTTTTGTAATTTGTTAACTTTTTATTTCCATAGAAAAATGACTTAAAAAATTACTGTTTCTTGCAAACTCGTCTTATTCTATGACCATTCCTATCAAAACAGAGTTATTCCAAACATAAAGTGTAAATGTTTTTTAAGTTTTAATAATTATTCACACTTTATGATTAAAAAAGTATATTATTAAAGTAATCTATTACTACAAAAAAACACGGATGTGTTCAAATCACATATTTGACACCTGTATCAATTTCTCGCGATTTTCCAACAAAACATTCCAGTGGAATACGTCAGTTTTGCAAACGATCCCTCATATTGTATTTTAATCTCTTTCATTTAGGGAGTATAAACTGCAATATCCAAAAATTAAAAAAAAAAATTTTTATCACAGTCACCGAGGATTACCTATTTTGGAAGTACTGAATTCCGTATTTTATAGTAAGTATTGCTGTATCCCTTCCATGGTTCCAAATCATTATTGAAAGTAAAAATAGCAATATTCTAGTACTGTAAAAAACAAACGCATTATCAAAACAAGCAAAACAAGGAAATATTTTCGTTTTCTCTTTATACTGTTTATTGCTTTAAAAAGCTACTTTTAGTGTAAAAAATGTTATATTCCATTTTGAATCAAGTCGCGTGCAGTACATACAGTGTCTATGATATATTGGTAAACTGTTATATTAATGCCTTTCGAGTTAGAACGTCGAATTCCGAATGTCGTTTTTCGGACATCGTTTATTTTTTTTTTTTTATATTTTCCAGAGCATGAATAATTTGAGGACACGGCATAAAAAACAAATATATCATGATAGTAAAGTTGTCGCCAAAAATCAAAAATGCAAAATTAGTATATCGACTTTCCATTATTGTTTTATTAATAAATTGTATTTGGTAGATCTTCCTTTGCTAGAATATCATTTTTAAAATGTGATTATTTTGTTTTGAGGAATACGAAAAACAATTGTTTGCTCGAAGCGGCCAGCAAGCAAATAGCGTAGCGTAGCAAAGCGCCCTTCAATAGCTATGTACGTAGCGCCCATCAATAGCTACGTAGCGGCCATCAATAGGCCGCGCAGAGGCCCAAATAGATGCTCGCAGAGCCTAGCATCAAGCAATCGGCGATAGCTGATTTACGTTTTTCATTTTGGGTTTATATCTCAGATTCAATTTTTTCAATTTTATATTTTATAAGTTGGCATATATATAGGTCAGAATACGCCCAATAATAAGATACACGGAACGCCAACAAAATCAGTTTCAATTAGAACTAAAAAATCTTCAAAAATTTCACAGAAACATCAAAGTTTAATATACTTTTTTTTTTTTCTCAGTGTTTTTTTTTTGGAGAAACATAAGCAAATATACAACAAATTTTTTTGCGCAAATATTCTGCTATCGGTATTTCTTACACTAGTTGTTTAAAAACTCACCTCATAAAAGATAAATTCGTCGGATATTATTTGTAAGAGTAATCCAAAACTGTCCAGCTGTGCATTCAATGATCCGACAGATCAAGTTTTTTAAACAAAAGTTAAACTTTTGTAACACGAGACCAACCACTCATTTCGTATTGATGAAAAGTGTCAATTCATATTGATTAAACACGCCTTTTTGTTAAACATATGAATGGTTTTATAGGAGACCGGAAGAAGAAATAACGGCATTTCAAAATAATTGAA
Source organism: Agrypnia vestita (assembly GCA_016648135.1). Taxonomy (NCBI): domain Eukaryota; kingdom Metazoa; phylum Arthropoda; class Insecta; order Trichoptera; family Phryganeidae; genus Agrypnia; species Agrypnia vestita. The sequence continues at coordinate 71,348 of JADDOH010004093.1, forward strand.
ATTGAAAAAAATAGTTTTATTTAATTGATTGTGTCCATTCTTCATTATTTTTTATAGTCATAAATTGATATTAATTGTTTTTTACACATTGAACATTTTTTTATTTAATTTCATTCCAATTGGTGATTATAAAAAAGTATACACTTCAGTAGATGTTCTACTTGCCAAATATTGTAAACCACGCTCATTCCAAAACACAATAAGCGACTTTATTCGCAGATTCTTAAAAATTTGATAGCATTCTCGTCTTTGGAAGCCATCGCTGCCAGCAAATTGCGGCATTACAAATTTATTGCCCTTGTTTTAGGCTGTATTATTGGCGTACGCCGTAGGTACCTGCAGCCTTATTTTTTTCCAATTTATATTTTAACGTTCCTGAAATATTTTGTATCGATGGATGAAGACCGTTCGTCTCGGTGGCCGCATATTACCGGACAGAGCGAAAATCTGATTCCGAGTGAAATTTGAATGTAACTGAATTCTGAATGTAAATCTTCCACACCATGTCCGGACGGGAACAGCCGACAAAGCGGGCGAAAGTCTCATCCCGATCTTTCAAATCTCAACGCCAGCATCACACGGCTGACAACAGGGTGCGTGTGTCTCCTTACAGCGGTACAACGGACCCGGAGTGTTCCGTCACTTTCCTCTCCATCACTCTACATTGCCCGCTTGCGGCTTTTGGGGGATGAAAGCGGATTAATGTTAAGTTAATTCAACCACAATCCCCACCCTCCACCCGAAAAACACACTCATAACACGCTGGTTTTGCTATGGTATTTGATTCCGAAGGTAGCGAGTTTTTGGATTAATTAAATTTAATATTTCAAACGTTAATTCTAGTGGTGCGGCCACTGGACACTTGAAGCAAGAGAGGAAAGGTAAAATAAAGATTATAAATTCGTAATACAACAATCAATTAGCCTTGTTACCGCTCTGCGATTTAATAATCTTTTATATTTTTTTCAATACTTAAATTTCGAGAAAAACAGAATCTCTCATCGACAGGTGAATTGATTTATTTTTAATATAGAATTTTTATATTGATTCTGTTCAAATATTAAAATAATTAAACTTAAAAGAATAATGGTTACGTACTGGGGTTAGGTGCTGAATAAACAAAGTTACTGGTGTAAGGATGGTTGTAATAGGAATATTGAGAGAAGAGGAGAAGAGTTAGTTAATGAAGGTTGTTAAATAAATAATACCCGAGTACTCAATATTCCTCTTACGACCAACCTTACACCGGTAACTTCGGCTCATTTTTTCAGTAACACACTATTATTTATATTTGAACTTAATTATTTCTACATAAACAGAATCAATGTAAAAATTTAAATTTAAAAGTAGTCAGTATATACTTCAGCTGTCACGTAATTTTTATATTTTTTAATGATCATTAACAATAATATCTACAACGTAAACGCCAAATGCATCAATAATATTATAATACGAAAATTCTTTTGTCTGTAAACCAGATAAAATTGACGGTGGACTGACTACGTCACATTTTACACAACAGGTTTTTAAGGGGTGTAGGTTCTGTATTTTATATTTAAAACAAAAGGCGTACTTAAAGGTAAGCCCCTTTGTTGATGAAAACAATGACTTTTAATACACGTTCTTGTGTAATTGGGTAAAATACGAGCCTTAGATGTCTGAGAACTGCTTTATATTTTATAACGTCCATTTCTGAATGCGTCTATGTTTCGTATTTTAAGACACAAAACATCAAAACTTTTACTCAGTTTCGCTTAGAAACTATCATAGCTCAACTTTTCATTGCCCAGATTTCTAGTGTTGCTCTCTATAAATAATATTACCAATTTATTCATGATGGTTTTTAAAATTACAGCTTCAATATGTCAAGTAATATTAAAAACGGGTAGGTATATATTTGGTAAAATCGGTAACGGTGCCACAGATAACATACATATATAAAAAAATCATAAAGATTATACGAGACGTTACACTTTCCTTGCAACTAAAATCTATTTTTCTCTTATTTAAGATATTCCACAATTTCGAACAATCTCTGAAACTAACTTTAGATCACTGGTGTCGCTCTGGCTTGTGTTAAAAAAGGAAGATTCAGAAAACTGTGTGTCTTGAATAATTACCTAACTTTGTCTCTAAACAAATTTTTTACATTGTTTTGCAAAAAAAAACTAATGTAAAACTAATATAATGCACACTCTGGCATATGCCTTCGGACTAGTGGAGTGGTATCATCCCACAAACGCAAAAACCACTTATTCCCTTTTTTTTATGAAAATGAAAAATTCATTCCCTTTAATACAGATAAAATAAAATAAAACCTTCAATTTCCAATTGGAAAACTTTCCAATTGGAATTTTCTCAGGGTTTTTATCATTTTATTTAACTTGTATTGAAACGAATGAATTTTTCGTAATCGATATGAGTTATTGTAATGATAGTCCAACGTTGTACAAAAAATAAGTTAGAAATATTGAAAAAAAAATGCAATCTTTGATGTCGCATGTCTCCTTAACTATTAATATTAGGTCATAATAGCTTAAACATTTTCGACTTATAATCAAGGCAGGAATATAGTCCTGCGAGGTTATTAATGTTTTACAAATAACCCTGTATATTGAATATAACATTACATGAATTATATAGCAGAAAAATAGTTTGTTTAAAGCAACAAAATCTATCGGCTTGATTGTAGATGGTGGGCGGTACAGCGGATGTTTTCGAGAACAATTATCCTCGAAATAGTTGAGTATCGAAATTAACTCTCAAATAAATATTAAACAAGACATTAAACTTGAAAGTTTCGAAAATTTCACCATATATTCTGGCATATGAGTTACTTTATCTACATACAAAGCGCATACGATAAACAAGAAATGAAGGAAATATAAAGCAATAAAAATACAAAGAGTTCCTCCATTCAGTATTCATTATGTTTCTATTGTCTATAATTCGCATGAACAATTTATATTATCTTTAAATTGGATATCAGAAGGATAGGCTATAGCCTAACATTTACAATTTAGCCAAATATCTCTCGTTGCGCTCTGCTTCATGACACAGCTTATTGCATTTGAAATTTCTAGGCAACGCAAGTATTTCCGCTGTACCGTTTGTTCCATACTTTGTGAACGTTCAAAAGATTTGAAAAAATAGTGTTTATATCTACTGAGAAACTTGAAAAATTAAAATAAAACCATAATTGTTTGACTGATGCGTAATATTTTAAAAAACCTATGTAGAAATTTATTTGAAAAAAAAAATTGACTTCATGTAAGCATAATTTTTTCAGCGTTTTTTCTCAAAATATTAAAGAATGTGCATGCACGAGAATTCAAATATACCGCGAAGCCCGCTGGTAAAAGGCAGTACCTAATACTCAAATGATTCAGATAAAAAGAGTAACCTTGATATATTCAATAATTCCAGAGATCTTATTCCTAATTTGTTGACGTGGATCACTGGAATCTGCGATTATTTTGTCCCAAATTTGTCATATTTTTCTTCTTTTAAAGTCACCGTCTTCTGTCGACGCCGAGGACGTTTCATTTACTTGAAAACATATTGTGGGATACATTTTTATACTTAAATTTATGTGGATACAAAATGCGTTTAAGTCAAACAAAGTAAACTTAGGTACCCGTTGGAAATAAAAATATATATTTTTTTAAATATTGATTATATTATTTGTATGTATCTACTTCCACATGTTTCGGAAAAATCTTTCCATTGACAGGGTGTTATATATACATCAAAATATCAAAATGAATGATATATTTTGTTTTCTAAATTATTTGAAAAATTATTTTTAAATATTATTGCTGAAGTTCTTGATTACTCGGATACGCAATTATCGGATATTTTTTTAGAATTGGGCTGGTAGTTAAATTTAATTGATTATTAATAATATTTTATTTACTTACATGCTTTACTAATTTCTTATGATTATAAGTTATTCAATTTCAGACCAAAATTATTTATTTTTAAAGTAGAAAGTCCTAAATTTTTGTCAAAACCGTGATCATTTTCTAATAAATGATTTGCAAATTCAGAAAAACCATGATTGTTCAGACATCTCAAGTGTTCTTTTATTCTTACTTTGAAATTTCGACCGGTTTTCCAATATAAAACGCTGTACAATCTTTACATGACAGTTTATAAACACCTGAATTGTTAAATATTATCTGTATCTTTTGAATTTATGTAAAAATAAAAATAAATCGTTTTCTCTATCTTGACTGTCCTCGAGTCGATAAGGCTTTTGTAAATTTAAACAAACCGATAAAACAGTTTACCGGCGTGTGCGCACTTTTACGATCCAAAATGGTCGCCGAGCGCCAAATTTTTAAACATTCGTCGACAAAGTTTGTTTTAACATTTGAGCATTTAAGTTTAATCGGCATTTCCTCGGAGAAAAATTAAATTTGACTGCTCGGGAGTGGCGCGGCGCCGTGTGAAGGGGCCACTTTACTCTTCTGACTCTTGTAATGTGTACGCAGGGCTCCAACTTGGGGATTCGGGAAACGGCCGAAATGGGATATGTAAACGGGCCAAGTTTCATTTTTGAATAACTTGTAACTAAGTATAATCAAATGTTTAAGTAAGAAAAATAAATATCCCCCGAGCGTGCGCCGTAACAACCCTACACCCTTATACAGCTAACAATCGTTCAGTGGCGTCGCGAGATCCCTCCCTGACACTTTAATAAGATGAAATGTTGGGATTAAAACTTTATTTTACATTTCAAACAATTGTAAGCTTGTGTGTGCTTCCATTATTTCTGTTATGAAACAAAACATAGCACAACTACCCAAAAAAAAAAGTTAATTTTGTATAGGCACTACGAATATTCTTGGATTAATTTTATTTGTGACTTCCTATTTGTTAACGCCAAGTCTCGTGCCAATAAAAATATTATATCATTAATAATAATAATATTTTGATCATATATATATATATATATATATCGCCGTTTTCGTGAGTACTCACCTCAAGGGCGCGTTAACGCCGCATTTAATATGTGACTGATGAACGAGCAAGCTCTTGCAACTTCAATCCGTATAAAAAAGATGTTCTGCAGTCATAATCTCAAGCATCGATTACGCATGAGGATTTTGTGGTTCGGATGAATAAAGAAAAGTAAGTAATAAAAACAATAAAAATCTGAAAACTTCAATATCCCGGACTTGTGATTAAACAACCAGAGAAGAACGAGATAATGCAGGGAAGATTGTGGGATGTCAAGGTCCTGGAAGAAGGAATCTAAGGCAGTGATTTGTCCAGTCTACTGAGCTATTTTAGGCCGCATTAAATAAAGTGATGATAGCCGTCCGTTGAATGGAAAGGGCACAAGAATAAGTAGAAGAATTCACATACTACAATCTATACCTATAAAACTCAATGTCTGTCTGTCTGTTCTCTATACAAATCTACATCGTTTGTCCGATTTGACCCAAATTTTGCATACTTATTCTTTAGATCTCGGCGGGTAACATAGGCGACATTTCTCTCCTCTCCCTTTACACCAATCCCTCCCCATGATATATTTTCCATGCTTATCTGTACCGTTTGAACGATGCTTATTCTTTAATAGCCTGCGGATAACATAAGTGATATTTTCCCCTCCCCTTTTACCCCTTCCTCTCCCCGTGATATATTTTCAACGAAAATCTGTACTGTTATACCGAATTTTGCGTAAATATTCTTATGGACCTGGTAGTAAACATAGGCCACGTTTCTTCCCCTGGACACCCCATCCATCCCAGCCTAGATTAAAGATAAACATGTTTTTTAAAAGCTTTGCAAAACATTGGAACCTTTGTTTCCCCTCACAAACATATTTTTAACTTAATCCTCAACCGTGCAACGCCGGGTACGAACAGCTAGTACTAAATACAGGGTTATTTGTAAACCATTAATAACCTCGCAGGGCTATATTCCTGCCTTGATTATGAGTCGAAAATGTTCAAGCTAACATGATACAATATCAATAGTTATGGAGCTATGCGACATCAAAGTTTGCATTTTTTTCAATATTTCTGACTTATTTTTTTGTAAAACGTTAGACTTTCAATACAGAAACTCATATCAATTATGAAATATTCATTCGTTTCAATACAAGTTAAATAAAATGATAAAAACCCTGAAAAATTCCAATTGGAATTTTATTTTTTTTATTTAACTTGTATGAAAGGGAATGAATTTTTCATATTAGATATAAGTTACTATAATGATATTCCAACGTTTCACAAAAAATGAATCAGAAATATTGAGAAAAAAATGCAAACTTTAATGTCGCGTATCTCCATAACTATTGATCATGGTCATGGTTGCTTGAACATTTACTACTCATAATCAAGGCAGGAATATAGCCCTGCGAGGTAAGTAATGATTTCCAAATAACCCTGTATAATGATCTCCACCGTTTTATTCATTATATATAATGTTATTCTGTAACCAATGGCTCAAATGATTTTATCATTAAATTTCACAGAATAATATACCTACATTTTTAATTATTAACAATTAAATTTGTTTTTAGGTATATTCTATGAATAATAAATATTCTATTATTACTTTCGAAGTTTTTACAGAAACATAATATTATTCGACATCAGCATTTTATTTTAAAAATATCAAATATCCCTCAGTAACATAAATTACAAAGGCAGTACCAATAGCCCAATAGTAAAGTGATGTAAAATTGGCGCCTCCTATTGGAGAGATCCAATTACCATTAAATGAAAAAAAAGATTTTTAGTTTTTAAAAAAGTATCGCATTTCGGTTGCAAAGGCTATAAATACATAACACTGATTATGCTTCAATGTGTGAAATCTGAAAATAAGTCATTACACTAAAAAAATTGATAAGCCGGGAAAAGAAATAAATTGATAAATACAAATAATGAAAGTACTGCCTTCGGTGTTTACGATGCATGAATGAATAATGATGATTCAGAAATAATCTGTACTTGTTATGGTACGGGCAACCATCGGCACTATACAACAGTGATATCTCAGTTATCAATCATCGGTACAATCAGATATATATCCTTAATAGCTGTACCGAAAATAACCGGTTAAAATAACGGTTTGGCCATCACTACTCAGTACTATTCACAACCTTAAAATAAAATTATTATCTTTTACTTCGTAGCTACAGTATGAGACTTGTTTATTTTATCACGAAAGGACACAAACTTAATGGTATGTTATTTGCTATATGTGAAAGAATTCTTAGACAAGTGGAAGTCTCTAGACAGTCACAATTATAAGTTTATTAAGTTTTCTAGATTATTCGCCCGTTTTTTATCGCACTATTCACCATCAAATGCCCGGTGGGTACTCTCGTGATTCGCTAGTTTCGCTGCTATGGTCTTGCTTCGCTTGTCAAAACATCTGTTCTCGGCGCAATGCCGTCGCGTATTTATAAAGACCCGATGTTCTCGAAGCTTCCGACATAGTCTCGCATATTCGAGTTCTTTCTAAATTCTGCTGGAATGTTCGGAAGACTTCAATTATGTTAGGTTCTAAATGTTTTAGAATCTCGTGACATTATAATATGTGAGACTGCTCAAATTAATAGAAAAATGTGTATGAAAACAGAATAGGTCTAGACTGTTTGACTCATGCAGAAACAGCGCAAGACAGGGGAACATGGAAAACACGGGAACCTTGTCGAGTCTTTGGGCCTGCTAGGCCTACTAGGACAAGGGGATGAAGATGATTTTTTTTATTTTATTTAATTCGGTCATCCAACATCCAACAAGTCGCTAGGTAAGATGAAATACAAAAAAAAATAGGTAAATGTCTCCTACAATTAAAGGATAACACAAAAAAGACATAACCATAGATACGTCAATTTGAAAATGACAGATAAAACATCATTTAGGATGATGATGATGAAGGCTCAAATCATTGGGTAAACTCCAACAATAGTATCGTTAAAACAGAAAATGCTTTTATACCATAGATACGTCAATTTACACATTTTACACATTTTACACATAAGATACAATCAATACAATACAACAATGACAGATAAAACATCATTTAGGATGATGATGATGAAGGCTCAAATCATTGGGTAAACTCCAACAATAGTATCGTTAAAACAGAAAATGCTTTTATACCATAGATACGTCAATTTACACATTTTACACACAAGATACAATCAATACAATACAACAATGACAGATAAAACATCATTTAGGATGATGATGATGAAGGCTCAAATCATTGGGTAAACTCCAACAATAGTATCGTTAAAACAGAAAATGCTATTGCACCATAGATAGGTTAATTTGACAATGTCAGATAAAACATCATTTAACATGATGATGATGAAGGCTGCTCAAATAATTGGGTAAAATCCAACAATAGTATCGTTAAAACAGAAAATGCTATTACACCATAGATACGTCAATTTGACAATGACAGATAAAACATCATTTAACATGATGATCATGAATGCTCAAATCATTGGGTAAACTCCAACAACAGTATCGTTAAAACAGTAAACGCTATTTTCTTTGCGTGAACAAAAAATAGAATTAATTTCACATTTTTCACGGTTATTCTTAGAATTTTTATTGTGATAATTTATGAACAAAAATAATGCCCCGGCCAGCACTAATTCAAAGCTCCGTTTGTTTCATATCAAATTGCAGTAAATAAGCTCTCTCCATAAAATGTGTTTTTTAATGTACCGGATTCCCCGTCTGATGGGTCTGGAATTGTTGATGATATCATATTTTAAAACATCCTCGTATTTATTCGCAAGGCACGATTTTTAAATTGCACATGTTGTTGCCGTGACGCACGATATGTCCCGTCGCATTTTTTTGTCTGTTTTATTCGCACATTTCCTTTGAGTAATGTATGGTACACACCATTCGCAATTTGAGAAACTCGTTATTGAGACTGTGCGGAGAATATTAGAACATGAAATAATTGTATCCGATTCATACGGATTACTTTTTTCATCTGTGTGTACCTTTTGCACGCTATTTCGTCAGAAAAATGTTTTATTTTATTTTATTCAATGTTTTTTTGTTGTTTCATGATCGCTGACCGCTGATTGAAATAATGAAGTGTCTTTGGTCGAAATTGGCGTTCGATGTATTCTGCTCCAATCTTTGGCCAGGATTTTACCTTACAAAATCCGAACCAGTGGACAATTAAAACCATGGAGTTCCGTTGCCTTTTTTCTATTGGACAATCGACATTTTTTCGTGCGGTTTCTAAAAATACGACATACCCGAGGTTCAAAATTTTAAGCCTTTCGAAAATAAATTCGGAAATATCGATCTTTTTCCGAATTCGATGAAGCTATGAGAGTTGAAGATTGCACATAAAGAGACGTTTGCCGGTGACCACAGCAAGTGCCGCTTATATTATATCAATACAAGTTAGATAATATGATAAAAACCCTGCAGACATTCCAATTGGAATTGAAAAGTTTTGATTATTTTATTTGACTTGTATAAAAAGGAATGAATTTTTCATATTCGATATAAGTTGCTGTAATGATAGTCCAACGGTTTACAAAAAATAGGTCAGAAATATTGAAAAAAAATGCATGTTTTGATATTACATAACTCCGAACTTACTATTTATATTATTAGGTCATGGTTGCGTGAACATTTTTGACTCATAATCAAGGCAGGAATTTTTTCGAAATAACTCTGTATATTTAAAAAATTTCTACCTTCATTCTTCTCAATCGGAAAGTGAAGGTTATTTTTAATACTATGTACATACGAGTGTAATGCTTAAATTTCAATGTTTTAAACAAATATCTGTTTAAGCTGAACAATGATGTACTGCGCCTGATTTCGCGTACGCAAAAAATCCAGATTTCGAGCATGTGGAATGTAAATATATTTTTTGTGATCCTCGTATATTTATACGAACATCAATAGAGGTTGCGCTGCGAATTACGTTTAACTGCGATGAATTTGAGCCTCATGTTGTTATGTAAACAAGATGGACGTGAGAACACATTATTTTGTCCCACGTTTTGACACTGACAACTGTAGATCTGGGTTACACAGATTTGCGATTGAAATATTATTGAACTTGACAATCTTCAAGTTTTCAATTTAACTTGAAAATTGAATGTGAAATTGAAAATTTCAAAATCATCACGTTTTCTTCTTGTAATCTTCATTTCGCTGTTCAAAAAATATCGAAACTTGGCTTGGCAGAAACACATTAATACATATATTGTAGCAGATTTACAAAAAATAAGCATTATCGAAATAAATAGGCTCATCTCATTAATTCTGAACAGAAACGTCGCGACGCAACATTTAATCTATGTATATATAACTGTATAAAGGGAACTGATCTGTTGCTACGCAAACAGTTTTTGCGTTGTTGACGGCGGACTAACCGGATACCACCGATAATAAATCAAGAGAGTACTTACTTGTGAAGTTGAATAAAATATTCGAGAAAGTGATCGATGCAATAGAAATAGTGTATTAAAAAGTGTTCTCGGACGAGTGATTAGAGGTAGGTCATAAGTTCGAATTAAGAAATTGTATAGTAAGTATGAAATATTTTAGAAACATTTAGTTACTTTGTGATCTGTGACTTTTTGGTGAAATTAATAAATACCTACTTTAAATTGTTTCAGTATTTAATTCGCCTCGCACAGCCATGTCACGTGACAATACTATACACGATACTTACTCTAATCTCCTTCAAATTAGTCCCCTGGTAATGCATTTCTCCCAGCGGTCCACCATTGTTGGAATCACTTCTGGAAGGCATGTTTTAAAGGTTTCGATATTATTTTAATATATTTCGTATAACTTTATCGAAAAACGGTTTTGAAAAAAAGAGTGATAAACAATATTACTTTAACAAATTATTAATCAATTAGAAAAGACATACGAAAAAATCAAATTAATGAAAAAACATTAAAGCTGATACCAGGATTCGAACCAACGGACCTCCACTCTATCTAGTAATGACGCGTTATCCAATTTTGCCACGGCAGCTTGGTAAATTAAGATACATTTTTGACCTTATATTATGTAGTCTCTTTTTAATTGATTGACACACATATTATTCCAGTTTTGAAATAGAAACAACGTTATGTGATTCACAGAACTGTTCTGAAATTGCAACTTACTATAATAATGTGTTTTTTTTAATATAAATACATATTATTTTAACTTCGTCAATCAGTGGTAAGTTAAATAAGTTTTATATTTTTAGAAATTTTATTGGTAAGCATAACGAATTATTTAGATATTCTTGTCATAATATAAGTAACATAACTGGAAACTTCACGAAATAAAACAAATATAAATTGAATATAAAATACGAAATATTATGTTATAAACTTATTTCATTGTAAAGTTTTTGTGTATCTAATGTTCGGCTCCCAGAGATACGGAAAACACCTAAAATGGGATATCTGAGGTGCCCCATATCTTCTTTATCAACTTTGTTTTTACTTTACATCATTTCATTCCTACCTTTCATAAAGTTTTTAAAAAGAAAAATAATGATGTTATTTTTAAAACAATTGAAGTTTATATCATACATCAGAGAGGTTATTATTATACTTCAGGGATATTACAGAAATATCAAATTTGAGTATATAACACAAACACTTGGGAAGTTTTACTGAATTAATTTTGTAGTATGTCCGGCTCGCTTTATTAACGAGAATTTCGTATTCAACGAAAACCTTCCTGGTTTTCATTAATTACGAGATATAATAATAAGGTTTCCTGCAATAGTTTACAAGTATTATACTAAAATTACAGTGGAAAATGACCCAAACATTTAGGACGTTAAAAGTTTTCTGTTTCCCAATTTCCAGATTTTTCCTGAAACGTAAATACAATAGTTCAATTACGTTATAGTTTATAGTTAGATAATTATTATATTTTATGGCTTTCACTTTGTGTAAAAATAATTAATTTAATGCTGCCATTTTTTAAATTAATGACCACAAATCTTTTTAATTTACAAGATAAAAAATTTATTCATTATGATAGAAATAGCAAATTTAAGAAAATTGAAAGCAACTATTTTTGCTTGGCCATCCACGAACGCGATCCAGACTACACAAGTGTTCCATCGACCAGTACTCGCGGAGACCTCAAACTTTAAGTGTATATGTCCTGAAAGGACTGTTGTACTCCCGATGTTTCGAAAAGATCGCACTACTCATCTTCAGGGAGAGGGAATGACTTGTCCCTGGAGTGTCGCTCCAAAACAAACGTGAAACACGTTTTTTCAGGCCGGCAGTTCAGCGCTAACTGAATTTTTCTTTATTATTGATTTTAAAAACCGACATTATTTTGTAATAAACTATATTAATTAACCTATTTCTCGCGGCTTCTCGCAATTCTGCCGGTATTTGGATGATTTGGAGAAGTATGCTGCTGTAATGTGTTTTTAATAAGAGTGTTAATGCAAGGTGTATGGCTGTGTGTTTGTGGGGATTTTTGATTTCTTACAATATGTTAAGGCAGGTGTTTGATATAACGTTTTCGTCTCTGTTGTTTAGACTGTTTTTGGGTCTTTTATGCAATCAACCGTTCTCTACATATCCTTGCCGTTTCATAATTTAGGTTAAGAACCGTGGATCTTATGACCTTCTGTCATGGCATGCCGTCACGGAGATGACGTGAACTTTTTGTTTATGTCCACAGCTTGTTCGGTTATTCTGGCCGAGATCTTCCGGTTAGTCCAATGTAGTTTTTGTCTCAAGTGCCGTGTGGTATCTCATATATTCTTCGGGACTCTAGAAGGATAATATCTTTTGCGTTTTTAAATAAAGAAACAATTTTGTTGTCTTTTCTGAATATTGTTCTTATGTTATATTTTTTTAATATTTACTAATTTATTTTTAATCATTTATAGTACTTATGTATACAAGTACGGTCCTACCGTTACTTTTTAGGCCAAGCCTTGACCATGGCATGGGTTACTGAGCTGAAACGTCGACCTTATTTTTCTCATAGTATTGATAATTTTGTATCATAAGTATTTTTTTATATACGTTAGTACCGATTATCTGTTTGTAATTGGGGAACACTAAAAAATAGATAATTAAAAACATGTTAATCGAAATTAATTTTTGGGCATAAAAAAAACTGTGAAAAACCTTTTTAAGAAATATCTGAAAAAGCATAACATTCTTTAGCATTATTTTTTACATTAAATTTTTCTATTATAGTTAACATTAGCTTTCATAGGATACAATAATATTTTTGCAGCTGAAAGGGTTTTTTTTACATACTTTGCAATAGTATACTTTTCCATCATCGTCCTCTGAGGAATATGAGATCCTTTTGAAGAATACAAATATAAAAAGTCATGTTGTTGGTGTTGGTTCTCGCACACTTTGTATTAATTGTTTAATACTACACTTATTCGTTCTTTGTTATTATTTTACTTCATTAATTAATAAATCTACATTAATTTTTTCGTAAACAATGTGATTATTATGTATACATTAATTCAGATTTTATAATTTATTTATTTATTTAACAGATAAATACATATTTTTTTTACAATAATTATAGCTGGTATCTCTCACATGGTATCTCTCTTCTAGATAAGTAATATTACTGCTGAGTCGGAGAAGAGCATCAATATATTCAAATGCATTTAATAGTATCTAGTACATACTATGTACATATAAGAAAAATATATATATGCAATAAACATAAAGCAATAATGTGAGTAATAATAAACATAAAAAATATTAGTGTGCAATAATTATTTAAAAATGGTTTTTTTTAAATCTTTTTTAACTTATTTTAAAAGTTTTAGTCTTTGCTTTGCCTTAATTTACAAAACATAAATATTCGTTAATAATTTAAAACCATGTTTTTGGCATAAAAAAATTATGTAAAAATTTCCAGAGGACCATGGTTAGTGCAATTTGTGGACAACAAATAAATCACAGATTATCGGCATTTTACTGTATTTGTTTAGTATCCTAGCATCTTACTCGCTAATTTGATTGTGTCCCGTATCTTCTTAAATTTACTATTTTAAGTCGTGCATTATAAATTTTATACTAAAGGGTCTGTCGGTTACGGAATACAGAGGGGGTTAACCACTCTGAGAGAGTTAAATTAAGATATACTCCCATACTACTTTCCTTTATCCTAATTCTACATCCCACTCTGCCCTCCCCCCCCTGCCTATCAATATATAATGAAACAGTAATTTGTAATAATGTCACACTTTGCTAAATCTTATATAATTAATTTTAAGACATTTAAGAATAAATTAAATACTATGTTTTAAACCACTTTATCGCTATATATTTGTCAACTAGTTTCGGTTGGATTCAACCTTCTTCAGGACAATTATAATATAGACTAATCTAAGTACAGAAATTTATAAAGGAGGAAAGAAAAAGAGAGAGGGACAGAGTGTCAACTAGGTGGGGGGGAGGGAAGGGGAGGAGTTAACTGAAGCGATAAAGTGGTTTAAAACATAGTATTTAATTTATTCTTAAATGTCTTATAATGTCAAGCCACAAATTGTTTTCTTACTTTGAAAAATTAATTTTAAGTTGAATGTTTATAATTGGCATAATTTACTATTTTTTATCTCTTGTATGTTAATTTAAGATTTGATGTTAACTTTTCTAAAATAAATAAATAAAAAAAATATCGTTTGGACGATTTTTTTCAAAAAGGTGATAATTTTTTTTTTAATTTCGCTTATAAGGGTAGGTACATATTAAATTCTTATAATAATATAACTTTTTGGTGAAAAATTGGCCACTTGATGTCTATTTTTGTGGAGCTCCTTCTCCGTGACTGACATGCAAGTTTCCCTTGTGCACGTTTGTTCGAGACACGAGACACACTAGTACTTATTAAGAAACAAATTATCTATTAAGATTCATATTTGAACTTAAAAAGTGCCTACAAAAAAAAAAAATTACCCAATTTCTATTTAAATTTTGGGTGTTGCAAAACTCTTAACCTAATTTTTAAATAAAACTTTTCACTGCGTGTAAAATCCGGTCGACCAAAATTAAAATTGTGCTTCGCCATCGCCACTTCATATAAAACGCGAGGGAACTTACGCCGTAACAATTGGTATTAAATGCACGAGAACGGGGCGTGTTCCTCCCCTATACGTGTGCGCTCCTAAAAATTTGCCATCGCGGCAATAGCGGCCGAAGAGTCTTTTCACTTAACACCACTTATCCCACTTACGACTTAACCTACCCTTATCCGCCCCGGCGGTTACCGGGCGCGGACCTTTTAACTTTTCCGATATATAATTACATTCCCCGGATGTTAAACCCCGTACCGCTGGACGCGACTGTACCCGTACACAATGCGCTCCTTGTAGTTTCACGGAGGGAAGCTAATACCCGTATTAAGAGAAGACCCATCAATTATGCATTCGCAGAATGCACCTGAACTAAAGCTTAACTATTTGTTTCGGGACGAATTCAGTCTTAGTGTTTGCGTGCGCGCTAGCTTATTCCCTAGACATGCTTATTTGGTCTGATAGAATAAATATATGCTCTTCAATAATAGCAAAACGGCTTTGTGGTAACATTATATATATATTATATATTAAACCATGTTTCGGAGCCAATGGTCCCCCCTAAAAATAAAATTATAGACATTAACAAAAACGAAAAACTAACGTAAATAAATAAATGGGAGAAGCAATCATTGAATCCGAAACGTATATATTATTCAATAAATAGTTGTTTTATACATTTTTTGTTTTATGTTTTATGTGTTTTTCTTTTATCGATATAAATATAAATTGTTTGGTGTCATTAGATAGAAGATGTTTTGCGGAAGAATGTATTACTTATTTATTTATTAATGCCATAATGGGTTTTTACGGTAAATAACTAGAAATCAATATAGTTAATAATGGACGATCCAGATATAATCATTTTTCGAACTTTTAAAAAAAAACTTAAATTTTTTGGAAAAATTACGATATTTTATTTTAATACCAAGTATCTACAGGCTAAAATTTTGACATAAAATGGGCGACATGAAATCTTTCATAAAGAGTATGTTCTGGGCACTAATGCCTGGCAAAACTAAACCACCAGCGCTGAGTGAAATCTATGGAAACGAGACCATCTACGGAAGAGGTGAGCTATGACGCCATTACGTTCACTTGTATCGACTAGACCGCACGCACTTCTGAGTTTCAATTTTTCTCTCGCACGCGTTTCTAACTTGTAACACTATCGAAGGAGGATTTAATATGCGAAATCTTAAAGTTTGTGATATAAACTACTGAAAGTTAGAATGTCTTATTTACATTGACCTGACCACATTTTTTGCCGCGTGTCCGCTAGTAGAATTGATGCCCTAAAATGCAATAGATAATTGAAGCTAGAAGCCATTGCCTTACCACCGCCTTTCGTAAAAGCACAACACATTTTTGCTTACTTGAGGCTCCTATTTCACCAATAACATTCGTATCCTTGATCCTTATAGGGATAAGTGATTGGATAGCTTCTGGAGCATTAGCATAAGCCGTATCATTCACATAACCCCAAAGAAAAAGTCTGGAGGCATTAAATCGTACGATCGGGGAGGCCAACTGATGTTTACACGTGTTCAGGAAATTTTTGAAGTAACTTGATTATTTCCCAGCTTTTGTGGCGTACATCCCGTCCTGTTGAAAATAGACTTCATCCATGTCTAAAGCATCAGACATTGCATTAAAATATTTTGCCTGGATCGCTCAATAACGCAGTCCATTAACTTTTACAGTGACCCTAATTTCTTTATCACAATTATTCTAGTGAATTATCATATTTTCGTGTATCGATTCATTTTTGATGGTAATATAGTTTTTATTTGCGAAATTTTGATTGACGTGTCTAATTCTAAAAGTTTAAAAATATTCACATATTTAAATATATACACAAATATATAAAAATAAAAACAAATATATATATATACAAAAATACAAGTAACTTGTTGGTGTGGTGGTCATGACTATCGCCTTGTGATCTGGAGATCGAAGGTTCGAGCCTTATTTCAGAATACCAGCAAGTTTGTCCTACTTTCACAGCACAAGCATTTTATAATAGTAAGAATAATGATGCGACATGCATTCCATGTGCGCATCTCTATTTTTTCAATTAAAAAAATATAACGGATGAGTTTAGATAACCTTTATAAGACATTTGTGATAAGTAAAGAAAATTGTCAACAAAAACGAACTGATTATAGACATACACGAGCCGACTATATAACTATATAAAGAGTGTCAACAAATCGTCCCTTTAGAGGTAAAAAAAACTCACTAAGTGACATTGGAGTAATTTCGAAATAATGAGGTTTAAACATTCAACAAGCAATATTAAAATTATTGAAAATGTTCAAATTATGAGTTGTATCACTAAATTACTATAATGTTTGTTTTCATAACTCTTTTTGGCCAATATTGCAATTAGTGACCCACAATTAGTGACAATTACCTCTAAAAAGACGAAATATCAATAGAAACAAAAAATATTTTTTTAGTATATTCTTTGAATACTAATTTAAATATTAATTTTTTTCAAGAAGAAAAATAAATTCAGAATAACCTAAACATCTTTATCAATTATGTCACGGTCTCAATATAGCATCAAAAATATAATACGAAGAAGTGAACTAACTTTAAAACGGTTTTTATGTGTCACAGATAATTCAAAACACAAAATCACTTGATTTTTCAAATTTCACGGAACTTTGTCCCGAAAAATTACAACTTCACAATGAGAATGTGTTCTTGAATATAATTTATTTATTTTATTCATTAAAATTAATATTTATAAAATTGAGTGACAAAAATTTAGTAATTTGATTTTAAAATAAATTGATCTTTAATTTCCTTGTTCCTTAACCGTACACTTTGTTTTCATTAGTAGCTAGATGTATTGCAAACCAATGAAATTAACCTAAATTACGCACCCCCAACATGGTTAAATCCCACGTGTGGACCTCTGTACATCACTACAATTTACACTTCTGGCCGGCAATTACGTGGACTAAATTAGACAATCCGTTTCAAACACGAACTACAGATGGGTCGTTACGAATCAGCGCAGCGCCCGCCGAGTTCGTCGATAATAATCATCATTTGGGTGCGGCCGGCTTTCGTCATCCGCCCGGTTCGGGGGAACCGGACAGCTGTATAAGTCACCGTTTCGGTTGCTGGTTAATTTCGGTATTATCGACGCTAATCAAATACGCTCCTTCCCAAAGGCAAATATTTGGATCGCAATCCAATCGGATCCGGTCAGCCAGCCGCATTCCAACACTCCAGCGACCGCTCCTCCGGGCTGGCTGATCGGTTATTCCAGACCCATCCGCGTGCCCAGTGAAACGCACCGAGGTCCACATGGCGGCGTGTGCCGCCCTGATTTGGACAAACGCCGTATATCTGTATTAGCCGTCGCCGTTGGGGGAATCTCAGTTTTATTGCGGCGAATTAGAAGAAATAAAGTCGATTCGGTCCGGCCTAGGAGCAGGACCGCTACACGGACAAACGCATTATATTTTTACACAATATTAATGCAATTACAATTGGATTTTGTTCACAGAGGGATTATTATTAATTGAGATAAATTATAGATGTCTGCAATTAGATATGGATAAGAACCTATTTGCATGGGAAAGTTGCATAAAAGTATATAAAAAAAAGCAAAAAATTTGGTGGTAAATATTGAAAATATCAACATGTTTTGAAACATGTTGATGTTTTCAATATAAAAAAGTGGTGAAAACTAAGTTTATTATAATATTATTTATTTTTAATTATATAATACACAATACATTACTTATTTCAAATACAACCCAAAATAACAATAACAAATGCTATCGGCCTGCTCTAGCCGTGTCTTTACAATGCGATCATGTATAAAATAGGCATATGACGTGCACAGCGACTAGGCGTCTGCATATAGCGATAAAAATAAAATTGGTAACATTATTTATGCAGAGCAACGTGAACATCGCAAATTTAAAGACAAGTGTTGCGGTTGTTGTTTACTTTCATTGCCGTATTTTTATAAATCGTATTCATTCTATACTTTTATTTATTTATCTTGATCTTGATCCCGTGTCGAGATGAGCAGCTTACTATATATTTTATATTTATATTATAACAAAATAACATAAATAAAAAATAATAAAAACAGTAGATATTATTGAATACAAAGAAATAGCGAAAGTGAAAAGAATATACATATGTAAAGAAACATATGTATAGATAGTAACAACATGCAATATTTTGTAGCGTAAGTAGTAAAAAGATCATCGTAGCATTTTATTCAATAGGAATAGGAAGGGTGCATGTGTGTGTTACACCAGGATAGAGTATTTCTTATGTAAAGTTATTATTTAATTATTTACTCCTATTTTTCATCTAGCGTCCAGACTACTGATCGCTCTTCGCTCCAGTATGCTTGCCTTGGAGAATTTAAATAAAGCTTCATTCTGATACCACCATGCCATATTTCTATATCGATAGGCATATAAAATAGCACGCTATGTATTCCAGAACTGACAAATTAAATTTTATGTAATTCCTCTTTCGTCAATTTGTCGATAAAAATCACTTGTAATTTACAAAATTTAAAATAATTTGCTATATTTTTGTTTAATAGGAAAGAAAATAATAATAATTTAGACAAAATGTTTAAAAATAGTGCCTTAATTGGTATGCTAACCAATTATAGTTTATATATTTCATTAAGATTCAGCTATATAAATAATATATTATCGTTTGTTAAATATTTTAAATAATATTTCTAATAAACATGAGTGACGCTTACATTTTTGAATAAACTTATATATGATTATTTGAAAATTCGTGGTGGTTCGTAAATTATTTCCCCTGAAAAATCACAATTGTCATTGCATTAAGCTATAACGTAATCGGCACATAACTAATTTTCATTGTTTTAATCCAATAGTCAAATTATTCGCAATTGCGTGATTTAATTAATGAACTAACAAGTCCGTTTAAAAACTGGTCAATTATTGGAAAATATTTGGTACCGCGAGCTGGAGTGATTCACAGTTGCATGGATGCATATTGAAAGTTCAAATAGATTGTAGATTCAATGTGCCCACTTTGAAAGCCGAATATTTTATTTGTGACTCGTCACGATGGCATTTTATTTAATTGAGTGTGTAAACACGTGACCATATACAATATTTCAAATTAAAGGTTCTCTCAAAATTGCCAGGTAGTTACATTTTTATTTTACCTTTTTATTTCTATAATATTTCCATGCAGGTGTGCTAGAAAAAATTCAAGATACCTGATTTTGGTAGTGTAGAAAAAATATATTTGTTTTTTAATGAAAACACAATTTATTGTAAAAAAATCTATCTGTCAAAAAATATTTGATAACATAGATAACGATAGATTGTTGCTACATACTAGGAAATTTAAAAATTAAATGATACTGGTAGCTTAGGTAGTGACTAAACCATCTACCACTGTAGTTATCATAATTCTATGACATATCTGAATAAAAAAAAACTATTGTTTATCAAAATTTTATTAACATGTGCTTTTTCCAAATAATATTAAACTTTATAAATTCGAATCAAAGAAATTTCACTTTAATAATGCTACAGAACTACGCAAAGTCAAAGTCCTTCGAGAATTCTTGATAAATTTAGATTTAACGTCTTGTTTATAAATATGCGACGGAATCTTGTCGAACACATAGTTGTTGTTTTGACAGAAGCGAAGCCACAGATATAGCGAACCCACACGGTTGATTATAATGATTGACTATGGACAAAAGTATAGCGAAATTGATAAGTACCTAACTACGTATTTATTTAATTTCAACTATTATTTACGCCCATTGCCACGATCCTGTGAAAATATTGTAACGAAGCTAAAAACAATCACGCACTCCTGTCAAGTGAAAGTTGTTTGAAGTTGTCACAATACTATCGAAGACTCCAGAACGGCCTAGCGTAATCTACGACTTTTTGGAGGCATCGAGAAATATTTATAAAGCCTGGAAAGTTTTCCTAAACACTGAGAATGCCTAGAAGGTTCGATACCAGCCATGACCAGATATAAATAGTATAGTAGTATAGTATAGTAGTAGAGAAGTTGTTGTTTTAGCTCGCTTGACAGCGAAACCATAGTGAAAGCAGCCGCGGGCTGCAGAGGCCAGGGTGTCCAACCTAGCGATAATTCGACAGCGAATAATCTATAAAAGTTCTTACGTAGCGAAATAAACCGAATCGAATAATACGTACGGAAACTGGATGGAATGTTCTAGAGAGTATTTAATAAAGTGTTAAAGCGATAATTAACTATGTACGAGTGATAAATCACAAAATAATGTAATTTTAACGATGTTAAGTGATTTTGTACATTAAATAATTATTTAATAGGTAATTAATAAATATATAATTAATTCCTCCACAACCACGATACGTGATAATATTTTAAAATATTAAAATGGTACGAGTGTGTTTCGTATTCATATACATCTGTATCTTCAGCCATAAGGTATACGGCGTGGTCGTGTATACTCGTATTATCTTTTTCTTCACAAAAAATAAGTCACATAAATAAATGATGACGTCGTCAAATATATTTTAGGGCGCCGTTTGATCATCTGCTCGTGCAGCCCGCCCACCTGCGGAAATGCGAATGCGAGAATAAAATCTCGAGGGTGTAGACGTAAAATAAACGTAACTGTCAGAGAAAAATAATTTTTACACTTTTTGTTGAAGCAAGGGTAAGCGTAAAGTCAGCAAGCCCGCCGAAGTTTGGAAATTATGACAGTCGACTAACAACCCCCTAAACAAACCGCAACAAACTTTGCATAACAAAGATATTTAAGCCCCCTAAAATTCAACCCTTTTTTCTGAATTTTTTGCACAACTGCGCTTTATGGCCTTCTGCGAGGCATTTAGCCCCCCGCGCGCGACCATTTTTTTTAATATTGTTCCCGAGTTCCGCACACGTTTGACAGTGAATTTAATCTTGAGGCTTCTGCTGAGATGAAACTGATTTTGGTTTTCAAATACTCCTGCAAAAAAACAACTATCCCTTAACACTAGAGACTATATTCATATAATAGATCTCAGCAGTAGGAGCGGAAGAAATTGGGAAAGACATATTATGCATATAGACATAGACACCATCAACATCACTCTGCAACCCTTGGTTATTCGTTTATTTGGAAATATTAATATAAGAAAATGATACATATAATTATATGAGAGTGTAAATAGTTGATAATTAACATATTAACGTATATCCTAACATATCTCACATGGAAATAATTTTAAAGTAGTGTATAATAATAATAATATAAGCATGTTAAAATAAAAGACGTCAATTGTAAAAGTAGTGAGTAGAACATAATGAAGTAAATAACAATAATAAATTATACCTAACATTATTTATACCTTGCATTGCTGTAGTGAATCAATATTCAGTTATTAATCAAGTATTAATTCAATGTTGCGTCGCAGAATTATGTTCACTTGTGATCTTAGGTGGTATAGAGACACGTGATTGATATCGATGTCGGTGAACAAGTCGTTGTAGACTCGGCACATTCTCACTATGGGGGAGCGTAATCCGTAATTAGTAAGAGCTACAGGAATGTGGAAGGTGCACTGTGTTCTAGTAGCTCTTGCTGGGACGTGGATTTTGATAAGTTATAAAAGGGGTGGACAATTAAATTGGTTTCGACAGATCTTGTACAAATTATCAAAGTAGAGAGCTGTGCGTCTGTTTTAATAATAAATCATGTCATTTTTTGTGCTTTACTAACTATGTTTTCTATATGAATATTGAAGCGAAGATGGGTATCAAAGCTTTAGCCTTGGTCTTAGCCTCCTCAAAAAAAATTCTCCATCGATACCTAAGATTATTGTTTTCTAGTCCTGGAGTTTTAAGACAAATATGTCGATGAAGACGAGTGATTGAAAAAATTGTCTCCCCTACTTAGTTTTGAAATTCCCAAGGTCGAATAATTAGCGATTGTATTCTTCGGTCATCCAATGAAGTCTCCACCTTGAAACGCTATCTCAAAATCAAACACTTACCTTATTATACAAATATAGAGCTCATTGTCGTAGAACCTTCCGTATCTTAATTTAGTATATATACAACAATTCATTCCACTTACAAAATTGCCAAATGTCGTGGCTAGAGAGGAATGAATGAACACACTGGAAGCAATCTAGCGATTTATTAATGAATGATTAATTAATTATATTCAATATACAAAGTCACTTAACACGAATTAAACTTCACGCTTTTCTTTAATCTACACTATTTTGCATTACAACATTATTGTTATTATCGCTGGGTAACACTTATTTATCGCCCGTAGAATATTCAATTCTCGCACATAGAAGTCCAATTGATACTTCGTTCAATTATCACGACTGGCCACCCTGGGCGTCGTCTCGCGGCTCGCGGCCGACTTCGCACCGAACGAACTGTCAAACACCACAACAGAACTCACACCTCAGCTTAGTTCGTATCTATACCCAAATGCTGGTATTTTCCTACTTTCTGGATTATTCTAGTATTTATGAGAAGGTTCTCGTGGCTTCTCGGTTTTTCCAGGCGTTTCCCAAATGTTTTAAATCACCCTAGATTATTATAGGCCCTTCTCGATCCTTCGATAGTGTTGAAATTGTCATTCCATGACAATATTAATATTCAAATAAATCACCTCTGAGATCACCATCGCCTCATTAGAAATATCGTTTGAATACCCATGCAATTCTTTGAGAACCCTCTGTGTGCGTTATATATTGACTCTAAATCATAAATAATTTTTGAAACTTTCCATTTTGATAATAATGTTGTTAATTTAAATAATATCTATTCGCTCGTTCGCATATTTTTTTTGTGAGTGTAAAAATAATGTAAACAGTATCAGCCTGTTGCAGCTCTGTTGAATGTAAATTATCTTTATGTGTCCTTCCACACTTTTTACATGTTTATAGCAGACCGATGAGCGGCCGCGAGGCCTTTATTCAAATGTTGTTTTATTGGTCGTAACAGTTCTTTGTACGTATTCTCTCACAGGCGGAGTGATTTAAAGGCGTAATTTTTTTCTCATTTATATTATATACTTTTTATCTATAATGATAAACTTTATTATTTTTTTTAAAGTTTATCGTTTTTGAACCTTTTTATCAAGTGATTACTTATTAAAGAGTTTAAAATTACTATTAAGGTCGTTGGACATATTTATGTGTTAAATAAAACATATATTTTATACGAACCGTATATTTCACTGAGAAGCTAAGTCTTATCCAGAGTCATCAGGAGAATGGCCTATCACCGCTAGGGTGGAGGGCGAACTGATTATTTCTTTCGAGGTCGAAAATTATGCACTTTTTTTGGAGTGTTCACTTCTGCGATAGAGGTCGCCAGATTACATCTTCGGGCTTTTCTGCGAAGTCTCTCAAAGATGGAATAAAAGTTGTGAGAACAGGGTGCCAAATACTTAATAGTTTGTAACTGTTATTACTTAAATTAGTAAAGTAACTTAAGTAAGTTAAGTGAAACTTAAATTTAAGGTGTTACTTTTTTATATCTTATTATTTTAATGACGCCTTTGTAGGTCAAATTAACACAATTTTAAATAAATATTAAGGATAGGTAGGTACTTTTTTACTTTGTAGGTTTATGCAACGATGGATAATTTACATACGTATGATTTAAAATATGTTTTCTTAATGAAATACACCTCTCAACTAAAAATATTTCTGAAGTATATTTATATGTATATATATATATACAACTAAGAATATGTATATATATATACAACTAAGAATATTTTCATATATACAACTAAGTATATGTATATATATATACAACTAAGAATATTTTCACAATTTAGGAGTTATTTTTCATATGTGCATATTTTTCCTCTATGCCAATATTTATGTTACATTCAATATTACAATAAAGTAGTATCTAAAAATACATGACGAAGTAAATGAGAACAAACCGTTCCCTAAAATATACATTGTATGAAAATAGTGTGTTATGTTTAACTGTTTGCTTAACCGGATATCTCGCTTGTATATTGTAGTTATTAAATTGATTTGTAATTAAAATGATTTAGTATATACTTCCATTGTTATTTTCGTAATAACTTTAAACATTTGTATTTCTAGACACATTAAAAAAAAAAGAACGAAAAATACTAAATGCGTTAGAAATGTGGTCGCTTAGACGTATGTGTGGAAAACCTTTGTACGAAAGAGTAGAGAATAAACGAATAGAATTTAATGTAATGCTGGCTGTAGCATAATAGATAGAATAAAGAAAGGATAAAATTAAATATTGGAGGACGGCCTTGTTAGAAGCTTCAACAACCGAAGAGTGTGCACGAGAAGATGTATGAAAGTGAACCAAGCAAAAGTGGTGTGCCAGAACAGAAAAGTGCGGCTTCCTCTTTTTTCTTTCCTCTCTGTTATATCCACTCTGTTGTATTAACAAAGGCCGAGTGAGGAGGTCGCTTTAGCATAAAATAATGCCAACCAGGCGGCGAACACGCTGGGCCAATATGGACGCTTTTGCGCATAGAACGGCTCAGGGTATGTGGTGGGTCTCTTCATTATTATATCTACCCTGTCTCCCCTTCTGAGAAACAGCATGATATTAAATGGCGTTAGTTAGTTAGTTAAAAATTCTGTCTGTAGTGAACAACCACTGCGACATTATCACATAACATCCTTTTTTCTGTTCTAAAATGTAATCATCGTTTTCTTACACCAAAGTCATTTATTCTTCAGCCACAATTCTTTATTGGGTACTTTGTCGCTCAAAAGGACTTTTTTTTATATTAATAACTGTAATAAGATTTTTAGGTTACTTATAAGCCATTTCCTAACTGGTAAAACGGTCGGGTGTTCGACCCTCTTTACAGGACTCGACCAAGTTATTTATATTTTCATAGTATTTCAGGCATACTTTGAAAATAGTAAAAATATTGATATGACAATTAACTATTGAAAAAAAAGAAAAAGCTTCATTCAAATTCAGCATTTGGATTTACGCTAAAGATTAAGATAAAATTTGGATTTAAACCAAAGATTTCGTGCCTTTTTCAACCCTTCGATATTTTTGTATTTGATTAACTTTTATCAAAATGCATAATTCTCTTTGTGACAGCATTCATCACTAACGCAACCAGATGTAAATAATGATGAGGTATAAAAAGAAAAAATATTCAAAATTCTATATGTAACAATGTCCATCACTAACGCAAGATGGAACTTTTCTCACGGCCTTAACTGAAATGTATAGTAAAAGCACAGGGTGTAAGAGAGCTGGTCTACAATACTTTACAGATATTGCTGCTTTAATTTTATTCGAAAGTGTTCAAGCAACCATAACCTAGGTATTATCAATAAAGTTATGGAGGTATGTGACATCAAAGTTTGCATTTTTTAAAATAATATTTCTGACATTTTATAAGACGTTGGGCATCATTACGGTGACATATCGAATATGAAAAATTCACTCCCTTTAAAAAAAATCAAATACAACGGTAAAAACCTTCCAGTTCCAATTGAAAAAATATCAATTAGAATATCTGCATGGTTTTTATCATTTAATTTAACATGTATTGAAAAGAATGAGTTTTTCGTAATCGGTATAAGTTACTGTAATGACAGTTAAACGTATTTTAACGTAAAAAATAAGATAGAAATATTTTTAAAAAATGCAATCTTTGACATTGCATAACCTCATAAATATTAACATCATCATGGTCATGGTTGCTTAAACATTTTCGGCTGACTGTCAAGGCAGAAATCTTCCTGTAAAGTATTGTGGTCCAACTTTGTTTCACCTTGTGTATTTAAATTATGATATTCCAGATTATTACGCAAATCTTGAGGTTCCATTATATGCGTGTGTTTTTAGTATCAGTATACATAGTTACTTACCTAAATATTATTTATTATTATATCACTAGTAATTAATATAATATATAGTAGATATGTTCCGGTAACGTGCGGGTAGCCCCGTGTAGTCTAGCAAGACTAATGCGCGATTTTTTGGCAAGAAACCAAAAGCTCTTTCGTACATTCGAAGAAAGTGCACTTAGCGAAGACACACAATGCGGGCGATATTACACCGCACAGTACGCGCGCTTGTAGGAGAGTGCTGGCGATAGAAAACCAAAAACATTTAAACAAAACTATCTGTGATTAACATAAATTATAGAGTCTCACAGAGACGAAGCTATCTATATGGGGAAAATGTATTTAGGGGTGGTCACAAGGCTTACGACCTATATTAAGTGATCACATTACACGATGCAACCGATACACCGATTCCACCGTAAGACCATCCACACATTAACAAATTTTTGAAACATGTGTATAGTGTCGTTGGACAAAAAAAACACTGAAAATAATTCAACGATTTATTTATTAATTTTAAAAACTTCAAAAAGTCTCTGGATAACAATTTAATTTAAACACTATTTCACAATCAATAACTCGTCTGTGAAACACTTTATTATCGCTTGCTAGAATATTCCGTTTTATTCTCCACATAAATTCGCCCGATATCTGTCGGTATCACTGCGCTTTTTTTACCGTTGGGCAAGTTGCATCGGTTAAATGTCAACATAACAATAGTCGCGACGCGGTATTGACTCCGCTTTTTAAACGAAACACGTTGGTTTTTCGAACCTCCCAGATTATTCTATGCATTTCAAGTGTTTGTGAGAATGCTGCTTATTCTCGACGTCTCCATTTAATTACTTCCAGAATGTTGTAGGACGTTCCAGGGTTATTGTCTTAGACATATTACGAGGGATTGTGACAGTGCAATTCCTTCTGTTTACAATTTCGTTACAATGTATATGTTCTATCTATGTACAATTACAAATTTTCGGCGATAGCATAGTTGCATCAAACATTTGAAATAAGTCAGGTAAAAAAGTCATAATTTGTTGTTCTTATGGTGGAATCGGTGAACACTATCGATCAGCTGTAGCCACCCTACGAAAAGATGTCCATACATGTTTCCCTCAAGCAAAAGCTTCCTCTCTATGAGACTTGTATTAATTTTTAAAAAATCTTGATTTTTACAATAGGTAGGTGCTTTCTTTCAAAATAAATATTGGATATCGATCTAAAGTGGTAAAATGATAAAAAAAGGCTACCTACCTCAGAACAGATGTTTCTACATATCTAGTGAGATAGTAGTAGTCGAGAAGCTTGCTACATTTTTTCTTATATTTATAAGGATTACGTGTTTATGTATCAAGCAGTTAAATGTATTTTTTTCCAATAAACTCAGATTTATCGGTACTGAATTGAAATGAAATGAAATGAAAATGATGAAGGACAAAATCCTGTAATTGCGTTCTTAGAACACGCTTATAAAAATATTGAAATTATTTGTATTTTTTGAGTTGCACAAACAGACGGAGAAATAGTTCAAATCTACCGTCGCTCTTGGCCTTATCGCCACTAAATATACATAGACGCCGCCAAGCGATAAACAGTAGAAGCTTTGGACGTATTTTGATGACAGTTCGTTTTTACGTAAACTCGTAAAAGGGAATTGTCAATAATGGCAGCATTTTTACGCAACGGCGCTCGTCGGAGAAGCGAACCAACCGGCATCTCGATAGACGTGCGGATATATGTCGCCGGGCTAGATTGAAACCTTTCGATAAAATTTCTTTTACAACTGACGTCGTAAAAAGCGGCGAACTTCTCCTAAGATCTGTGTAAGCGAAGACTCTTAGAAAGTAAGTAACTCAATCAAGTCACATTTAATTTTAAAGAAATCACTTTTTATTTGCGATTTTTATTTATAGTTATATTATTTTTACAATGTTATCACTGAGTTACATTTTATTTTATTTTATTGTTTCTGTCCCATCAAAGTTAAGAATTTGTGTATGGGAGTACAGTAGCACTTTTTTAATTGAAACTGTTTTTCATTTAACAGATAAGTGTAGAAATAATAACATTCATATGGTAAAATGAGTAAATTACATATTTCGTCATGATAATAGAATAATGACGGATGTGAAAAAAATTCCTTTTTTTTGGATGGTTAAAAAGTG
>JADDOH010004094.1:0-10155 GCA_016648135.1 Agrypnia vestita
TTTTATTATTAAATGATTTCCACATGTGTTTTGGATTAACAAATATGGAAATCGTTTAATAATAAAAGAAACATTCACAAAATCAGATTGACAGAACTTTCTTTTGTTCTCCTGTAAAATTTCAAATAATCACTAAGGGCCGGTTGTTTCAAGTTGGATTAAAGTAAGCGTTCTTTTAAAGCATAGATTTTTACGTTCTCCACCTGGTTTGGCCAGTGTTAAATATGGAGAAATGGAGGCGATGTTGTGGCGAATGGAGCTTCAGTAAGATGAAGGCCTACCAATCCTGTCCCTATAATCCTATCTTTATCTCTAATTAATTCCCTCTCCATCCTCCGCCTTTTTTCAATACGCCTAGCGACATCTCTGGTCCTGTATGGACTCGATCGCATTTTTAATTCCTACCGCATTATCACCTGTTAATTGCCTGAGTGAAAAAACCGCGTTGTACCGCATCTCTTAAAAGTTCGTTTTTTGGACCATTGTTCAGGAAATATTATCTTATAACCCGCATAAGCACTTGTATTGGAATATACGGCAGCTGTGGATTGTGTCATCTCGAGTTGCAGTTGGACCAAGAATAAAGAGAAAAGGAAGAAAGAGGCATTTCCATTTCTTATTCCACCATCCAGAATTGAAAAGGTAGGATTTCTCCTTATTTGTTGTTCATATTTACTGCAATATTCGTGTCTATTTTTCTGTTCATCTACCGGCCAAATCTCCAGCATCTCGTTACATTATAATTCGCGCGAATGAACGATTGTCTCTACGAACAAATCTCGATGAAAAACCGCATGTATTTGATTAATTAAAAACCGCTACACCACCACCAATCAGATGATCCGTTTTCGTAAAAATCTATGCTTTGATCAACCGCTTGCTTTGATCGAACTTGAAACAACCGGGCCTAAGGCCCTTTTGGCTTTCTACCCTCGATATATTTTCTTGTTTTTTTTTTTAATGCCAAGTGCTTTCGGCAATTATATCAGCATGTATGTGTTATTGATTTTAATAAGTTTTTGCTATTAATTATATAAGATTACTCACACTTTCAAAAATTTTGTGGTCGCAGATTGCGAAAATTTAAAAAAAATAACATTGGGATTTTTAGCAATACAATCTTTGAGGCGGATGATTTGAATCTTGATAAAGTTCTGTCATGGATATTGCAAAATTTAATCTTAACCCTAGTCTTTTTCTCAAAAAGACTTTACATTTGTGAAGAACAGTTTAAATTTAATAAAATAATAAAAAATTAATTATTAAAAATAAACTTGCATGAATGAAAAAAATTATAGGTGATAAACACACAATAAAGTTCTTCTTCGGCATTACTCACACACTTTTGATATTAAATGACGTACAAGATAAATAAAGAAGTCTCTTTTATAAACTGAAGATTCAATCGCCTTATTTGTCAATTATGTCTGTAGTAAATTGAAGCCTGTTTCGGGATTTTTCAAAATACAAAAAATACATTTATGCTTTGAAGACATAATTGCTGGGCAATAATTATATTATTTGCTATGCAGAAGAGAAGTATCCACTCATGCGGCTATAAAGAAACTGTTTAAAAAGTCTTGAATAAGATAAATAAATTGCGAGTACATATTTAGCTTATCGACAAAAAGGTCTGTTTACCATCTTTTGACTGTTTTATATAAATTGCAATAAACATAAGGTTTAAGTGCACTTTGACGCCACGCCTATGGATCAGTAAGTAATTTTTACATAGCATATATTTGAAAGTTTTCGACTCTGAATTTAAACCTTGAAATTTACAAATTCAATTACAATATAAAATTGTATATCTCGATTTGTTTTTTTTTTTCATTATTCACAAATGTAATCTCAGTTTGGTGAATAAAAAATTGACACTAACAGTTACCGAAAGATTTTTCAGAAAAAAATTCAAGATACTCATTTTCCGAATCGCAAAAATATTAGGTTGTTCTGAAAATCATGACTGGTTTTAACCTATAAATCTTCCATAAACCGTAAAAATCGTACCTTAAAGACAATAAATTTAATTAATCAAAGTAAGAGCCATTCATTTTGCGTATTTTTGCCAAAAAATTACAAACTTATTTATGCCTGGTTAGAGTTTGAGAATTCTGTAAAGGCATTTTTGCTATTTTACTGTAGTTTTTTTTGTGCTTTAAATAATTACCAAGATGTTTTTAAAAAGGTAAAAGTCGTTGTGAAGCAATATGGGGTGTCTTAGATTAATCAGTGCTGAATTCGTTGCACGTTTTCGTGCACTAAAGCTTTCAATTTGTTTTTATTATTGCAGTCTGAGTCAATAAATAAATATAACAGAGATCTCTGTAAAAAAAAAAAACTAATGAAAAATATTTTCCAGCAAAGACTTCAAAAATGAAATAACATTAAAATCAGCCAGCCTCACATGCATGAAAAAACCTCATATGCACACAATTTGGAAGCTACACAAAAGTTTATAAAAAAGTTAATATTTTATTGGTTTATAGCTGCAAAAAAGCAAATATTCACAAAAGCCAGATTTTTTTATTTTTTTGCAAAACTCACAAATTCCTTTTGCACATTTTTTTCTCATTTATTCTAAATCCTCGTATAAAATACTATGGGAAATGCTTTCAGGGGATAATAATAACAGTTAGCTCTCACTGTGGTCCTTTGTGAATTAAAAATTGCAGACTCGTAACTACATGATTTTGCCGTTACAATCTCAGATATCTCTAAATATTTTGCCGTGCCTAGTATGCCTAAGTAGAGCGGTAAGTAGATGAACACTGCGATGAAATCATTTCGATTTTTTTTTCTTTCCCGAAGAATCTTCATCTGAGGATATTTCTTCGGACATTGCTTCCTCAGACGACTTTTCAGATGCCTCATCAGTTGATTTGATGGATGCTTCATCAGAAAGTTCATCATCGCTCATTTTAGACAATATCTAAAAAGAATAATTCACAGTATTTAAATTTTTACATTAAAAGGAAAGATACATAAATATACTAATATGTACGTTAGTGATGGGTCCGCTCTGTACTCACTACTACAATGTAGTACTACATTACATTGAAGTGTACACTTCACACCTTTTGAAGTGTAGTGCACACAACAAACTACAAACACTTCAAAGTTATTGAAAGTATGAGTACATATGTACTTCAAATAGTGCATTTTTTATGTGAAGTCGATTTTTGGGAAGTCGATGTAGACAAATAAAGAAATTTTTGAAAAAGAAATCTCTGGAAATGAAA
The DNA here is from genome assembly GCA_016648135.1 of Agrypnia vestita. Taxonomy (NCBI): domain Eukaryota; kingdom Metazoa; phylum Arthropoda; class Insecta; order Trichoptera; family Phryganeidae; genus Agrypnia; species Agrypnia vestita. The sequence goes on from JADDOH010004094.1 coordinate 3,243, forward strand.
CAACCACCCCCCATGGTTTGAAAAATTTCGGGACCGAATGAAGAAATCTTTGGAAACTGAAACAACAGCCCCCCCCCCGTGGTTTGAAAAATTTTGGGACTGGATGAAGAAAACTCCGGAAACTGAAACAACCCCCCCCCCCATGGTTTTGAAAATCTTTTAGTAGCACACTTTTCAAGAAGCACTGTAGGTCATTACAATTTTGTAGTGCTACAATTAGTTCACCTCATTAGTACTTTAATTTTATAGTACTGCAGTAGCTCACTTGATTAATACATACTACAATTAGTTCACTTCATGTAATTTTTACTGCAAATGTACACTACATTCTAGTGTAGTCTTCATTTTGAAATGTAGTTTTTCCCTTCGCTAATGTATGTACAATGAATATAATAATTTATATTATTATTATATGAGGGGTATAAAAGCAAAGGCAGCATTATCCCACTGAGGTGTTTCTGAGATAAGTACAAAAAACCTCACTACTCAAGGAAATTTCTTTGAAATCTATTTAACCTGTTCCGAATTCATTAATTTCAAACTTCAAAATTGATTGCATTACAATGTTATACAATAACTGTCAAGATACAGAAATAGCAATATTGTTTATTTCAGAATACAGCCGAATGAATAAGTCAAGACGAACCTCGTTCAGCCAAAAAACCGCAAGAAAACTCACAAAGATATGACAAATTAAACAACAATAAATGCTTCATGAATTAGAAAATTATTATTTACTTCCTACCTGACTCAACAGTCTAGATGCCATTTCTTCATCGGACAAATTTTCCGTTGACATTTCTGGTACGTTTGATGCATTGGCCGGTATGCCTTTTAAAACATTAATCCTCTCTTGAATTTCTTTGTCAATGTTTTCCCTGCCCTCCTCGATGGTACACTCTTCCATGTACTGGTTCATGAGGTCATCACATTTCTGCTGATCAGTCCTTGTGTCCGCAGCGGGTAAGTTAGACTAAAACAAAATTATGATTTGTAATTATTACACTGCGAGTACGCAAATAGTCTTAACCCTTTGCACTCGAAAGTTTTTTGGTACGTTATTGCTCGTTTCTCGATAAAATTCCTTAACTCATTGCTATTTAATTGTACTAATATGATTCTGGTTAAATTATATTGAAAACTAGAAAATAAAAATATTGAGAAATAACACTTTATTTTCTTGCCGCCGTAACGACGGCACTCGAGTAACACAGCAAACCATGCATGCTGTCTCTATGACGGCACTCGAGTGCTAAGGGTTATTTGTTGGGTTGATGGGTCGGCTTTCTAACTCCAGGTATAAAAGCAAAGGCAGCAATATCAAAAAAATAAAATTCTGAGTATGGCCTCTGAGGATTATTAATTTAGAATGAACTGAATTCGAGATTTTATAAGAAATATAGCTCTATCCCATCAAAAATCTTATTTCCTAAAAAACTAGCTAACTGACCATTACACCGTTTCCCAGCAGGGGTATTCAGAGAGGACAGAATGCCATATTCTTCTATCTTGGCACACCACTTTTGCTTTGGATACATTCATACAAGTTCTGTGGTTGTTGATGCTTTTAACAGAGCCATCCTCAAATACTTGTAGTATCTGATCGTGCCAGGTCTTTCGTGGATGCCCTCTATTCCTGTTGCCTTCAACACTCACATCATATATTTTCTTAACCATTCTTTCCTCGTTCATACATTCACATGACCAAACCATCTCAGCTTTCTTTATTTTATCTACCACACGACGGCCAGCATTATATTCACTTCTAATCTGTTCATTCCTCACTTTATCGACCAAAATTTTTCCACACAAGTGTCTTAGTGACCGCATTCAGTCTACTTTCATTCCTTCTTTGCCAATTCCAGGCTTCACTTCCTTACATCAGGGATGGCACTAGAACGCCATTATGTACCGCTAGTCTTGCTTCCTTTGACAGATTCTTATTGGCCATTATTGCATTTAGAGCACCATTAACTTTGTTTTCCGCAGTCACTCTCCTTTCGATATCATTCTCAGCCTTGCCGTCTCTACTAAACATACCCAAATACACAAACTCGTTCACTTTTTCTAAGCACTCGTTGTTTACAATTACAACACACTTGGTCATCGCTATTAAAAGCAAAGGCAGCAATATCCACTCCAATGATTCAACCCTCAAGGGTGTGTCACATGATAAAATAGACGCTTCTTACTAATGTGAGGTCGATGTCGATTTTTGTATCCACTTATTTGGTAGAAAACACAGCAATATCCATATTCAAAGTTGAATATTTATTAATACACATATACAGGGTGTACCAGAGCTAGCAGCAGAAACTTGGCAGGTAGATTCCTGACTATGTTATGAGTCTAAAATGTTCAAGCAACCATGGCCTAATATCAATAGTTATGGAGATACGCAATATCAAAGTTTGCATTTTTTATTCAATATTTCTTACTTATTTTTTGCAAAAAGTTGAACTTTCATTACAGTATCTTATGTCGATTATGAAAAATTCATTCGCTTTAATACAAGTCAAATAAAATGATAAAAACCTTGCAAAAATTGAAAAAAGTAATTTAGCGTAGCGGCAGCATCCCAGCTGTTTGTATTTGTGTTAGCTCGCTTAATAACAAAGCATTCATTGTTTGTCTTGCTTAAAATTTTGTGTTTCCATTGCCCAACATGGCTGGTGAAATGTATGAAGCAGGTGGCAGTTTTACTGGTGGTAAGAGCCATCTCAATGGAAATGAAGATGGCGATTATTAAAAAACTCCATGCTGGAGAGAAAATATTTACAATGATAATTGATTAGCAACTTACGAACATTTCATAATAGGAGAGACTTTTCAGATAAGTAAACGAGTATAGAATTTAGTAAATAAGTCTCGCTTGATTACAAGAAGACTTCTTGCTTAAAAGACATGGTTTGGAACAAAATTTACCAGATTTAATTATGCAAGAATAAATACATGCTTCAAAGTTTTAGCTGTTTTTTTCACACACTGCAAGGTAATGATGGACTTGACATTTGGGGGTGATTTTCAGTATAAGGCCGGCGCCACACTGAGCGTATCTTACGCCTCGTCTTTTCGGTTGTGTCGATTTTACGTTGACGTTGAAGTTCCGCAGGTGGAGAACCGAACAGACGCCGAAGTAAGCGTTCTGCCAGCGGAACGACTGATGATCCGCATAGTGTGTTTGATAAGCGCATATTGTATGGAAAGAAATGTAGCGGCGTCAAAGACGCGATGGAAGAAACGCCTAGTGTGGCGCCGGCCTACCAATAAAATAATCAATATACTTCATTAGGTAACAAACTACGGCCACAGTTTGGTTTGGTTCATTTCAGAGGGAAGAAAAAATAAACAAACAATCAGTGAAAAAGTTCATTCGGTTACAAAAGAAATACTTGAGTTAAAATAAAAACAATTTTTTTAGTATATTTTTGATAAAAATTTATTGAAAAGAATTACAACATCGAGATACTATTGTAATTATCTTACTTTTGAACTGACTTCAACTGATTCTCCCCTGAGTTTTGCAAGTCTTTCTTTGATTTCACTGTCGGACGGCAGTGGTCCTTTCTTCCTGTCTTCCCTGAGTTTCTCCAAACGCTCGGCAATTACGTAATCTTCTTCCGATAGTCCCTTCTTCAGTCGCTGAAGCCTGTCGTTTGTTTGGTAAACTGTTATGGGCGGCCGTGATGGGTTGTCCAAGCTCTCCAGTCGTCTGGAAAATCGTATGTTTAATAAATACAAAATTATATTGATTTTTCACATTTCTCCGTATGCATTTTTTTCACTTGAAAGCAATCTAAGATTTCATTTTTAATTCCTGCTTTCTTAAACAATAAATAGAATTCGAACACTTGATTATCCAAGTGGTTGGGGAATATCTACTCGGAGAAAAGTAAACAAAGTAAAATACTAAACTATTGACAATACTAATATGTGGAATTTATACCTGATCAGAATTTCTAAGAAAAAATCTTCACAAATTTTTGTTATTTTGGAATTTGAAGGGATACAGGGAATGGCGTATCTGGATGAGGAGGAAACAAATATTATTTTACAGAATGGTCAAATAAATTTTGGGTACAGTAAAAGCTTTGTATTGTGTCGTTCTAACAATCTGTAGAAACTATAGATTATGTAGAATCTGTAGAAACTATAGATTATGTAGAAAAAAAATCAGGTAGATGTAAAGAAACAAAAAGAATAAGAAAAAAATCATCTATTTTATTAAATTTATTTTTAAAACTAGTTATTTTTTTATTACGACGACAAGAGGTTGGTGTCTGAAAATCAGAAGATATTTCTCTTTCCATAAATTGGTCTTTCCATAAATAGAATGTAAACCACTTTATTTTAGGAGTTATCTTTGTTATCATGTTAATAGTGAAGAAATGAATTTGGCGGTTAAAAATAATTCAATGTTTCAACTCGCATTTTATTATTAAGTAATCAAATAAACAACTAATAATTATCACGTAAACAAATTTTAGGCCAGAAAATATTTTAACACCTGACTGCAGCTGTATGTATAATTAATTACAAAGCTTTTATTGTAGAGCGAGACCACAGGAAATGTTGCAAACTTACAATACTATAATTGGAGGTTAGCTTAGGAATTTATTAAGTGTTAAAATGAAAATAAATAAATCTCAAGTTAATTTAAAATTCTTACCTCAAGTATGCTTTGGGAGGTTCGATCTCAGAAGAGCCTGCTGCAGTTCCCTTCTCTTCCGCCATTTTACATTTATTACAAACCTATAAAGTTTATTAGATATTCATTCTCCATGGTTTACCATATCAACTTCAAAAGTTATGTGAAACATCTTAATTTTCGAATTTAACTAGGCATGTACGTGGAAAACAATATAATGAAATTTTACATTATATATATATATTTTTTTAAATTACATGAAACAAAACAGAGAATCAAAAAAATATATGTAGCAATCAATTTAGTGCTTACAAATTGCATTAGTACCTCGGTATATGTCCCTTTGTCCGCTCAAGATCCTTGAACTTATACCAAATAGGACATACATACATAGAATGTAAACAATTTTTTCCCATAAGAAATAAAGGCAAAATGATTATTGCATTCCCATGAAAAAATTACTATTGTTTTCATGAAATCCTTATTGTTAAACTGCTTAACCCTTTCCACTCCAAGACTTTATTGTTTTTATTCCACCAGCTCCATGCCAAAATAGCGTTTTTGTTAGTTTTTTTTTAATGAAATGGATTTTTTCATATCTGATTTTTGTTTTGTGTTATTATATGATAGTTCAATATTCTCTCTTTTCAATACTTGGACCCGGTTGAGGCTGACGTTTACTAAAAAATCTATTCAAAAAAAACTTTGCTTCTGCTTTCTCTTCAGGATATTTTGGAAATATGATATTATCTGGTCATTCCAGACAATGCTATTGTAGGTTGTTTGGGCTTTGTTGGAGTTGTATTCAAAACAAAGGATGTATACCAAACAAAAATTTTCACATTCAAGACATACCTATATAAAGTTGGGCTTTTTCCAAAGTTGATATTATATATACTGCAGTACAGTAGCCGGCAAACATCTTGAAATTTTACGGCGTAGTGGGGAGAATTTTGTGCATGTACCATTCCACCAAAGAGACCCAAATTTTGTCTTCTGCGCATTCCCCCACTATGCCAAAGAATTTCAAGAAGTTTGCCGGCAACTGTACCACAGTACTTTATCCGTTTTACTACAATCTTGTATGTAATATATATGTATGTATATCGAGAGTAGAAAGCCAAAAGGATGTTAGTGATTATTTTGAACTTTACGCTGGCCACACACTGGATGCATTTTCGTACGAAATTGAGTAGTACGTATACGCAAGTACATTCCTGACCTTCGAAGTAGTATTGAACATCGCACACTGTACACGATTTAGTAGTGCGTGTACGCACGTATAGATGCGACGTTCGACACGATCCGGATTTGTTCGGAAATTTTTGTGATTTCATACAATGGGTATTGAAAATTTTGTCAATTTGATACATGAACACAAATGTTTGTGGGACCAAAGTGATTCAACTGCGTAACCATCAGCCCAGATCATGGCGGAAAATTTCTAAAGAACTAAAAATACCTGTTAAATAATTTGGTTTAATAAAGGTGAGGTATAATTATGTACTTCGAACAAAAAAATAAGTGAGTAGCTTGTTGGTCTTATGGTTAGGACTCTCGCCTCGTGATCCAAAGGTCGCTGGTTCGAATCTCACTCCAGTCAGCAAGTTAGTCCTATTTTCATAGCACAAGCGTTTAGCTTAGTTTGAAAATAGTAAGAATATTGATGTGACACGTATTCCGTGTTCGCATCTCTATTTAAAAAAAAAAAAAACTTAAATATTTCTCCGATGTCATGAGCACTTGTTGCACTTCGATAGTCATGAAATTTGTCATTACTTAAGTCTGCCATGCTAGTTTTACAGGAGATACAGATTATTCATTTCGCAAGACGCAATCAATGTGCACGCTCAATACGTACGAAAATAATTGTACGAATACGTATGTAATAATCCGTATCCAAAGTGCGACCGGCCTTACAGGAGAGCAGAAGAATGTTGTCAATATTTATTTTATTATTAAATGATTTCCACATGTGTTTTGGATTAACAAATATGGAAATCGTTTAATAATAAAAGAAACATTAACAAAATCAGATTTAAAATAAGACACAAATTACTTTGTTTTCACCACTTTATTAGATTAAAAAATGTACATGTTTCGAGAACAATGTTCTCTTCTTCAGGATTATTGTGTACTAAGATCTTTAAAAATTAAACCAAGCAAATGTGTTACGGTAAAGGGCTTGAGTGAGGGGAGGGGGGGGGGGGGTTCGAGGTGTTAATTAGTACATGGGTCCATTTTGGACAATGTTAATGTTACGTG